>LPNX010583108.1:90569-144259 GCA_001517045.1 Pseudotsuga menziesii | reverse complement strand
GGGGGGGGGGGGGGGGGGGGGGGGGGGGTTGTTAAGATCACCCCCAAAGGCTAGTAAGATGGATTTTTAGAGGGGGTTTAGAACCTCCCCTGTAGGAACCTATGGAGGGGGGTGGGATGAAACCGCCGTCTTAGGTACCTACGAGGGAGGTTTGAAACCGCCCCAAAAGGTTTGTAATATGGAATTTTTTTGGGGGGTGGGTGGAATCACCCCCATAGGTGTCTATGAGGGGGTTTAGAACTGCCCTTAAAAGTCACTTTTGGGGGGGGTTAGAACTACCTCCAAAAATCACTTTTAGGGGCGGTTTTGATCTCTTCTAAAACTGCTCCTAAAATTCCAAACTTTTATTGTTGGTGCTATTAGGGGAAGTTTTGTAAAGATCACCTCCAAATCTAAAACCACACCCAAAAGTGACTTTTCGAGGTGGAAGACAACCCCCCCTAAAAGTCAAATTTGTTGTAGTGCAGGATCCCTAATGGTGTCTCTCGATATACACAAGGTACGTGGGAGCTCAAATCCGTAGTAGTGTTGTTTAATGTACAACCATACGAAAGGGGCCTTTTGATATACCATTGAGCACGTGAAGTACCTTTCTATATACCTCAAGGGTACGTGAAAGGCCATTCGATATACCAACTTGTACATGGAAGAATTGCACAGTCCATAATGACGAATACTATGCTTAAATACATTGGAACACATCTCTAACCTATTACACCTTGATAAATATTTTACCCTAGACCAACGCTTTAATTTTATTTGAGCGGCTAGGTGAATGCATGAGGTGAAGACCTGACTAGTAAACCATGTAAGTATGACAATGCAGATCGTTCACTTTATCATTTGAGGGATGACTTACCTAGGAGAGGGAGAGAGGTTTAGTTTTTCTCATACACAAAATAAATCCCAAACAAAATGAAATCAAACTAATACTTGTTTCGTTCCTAATGCAAACAAAACAAAACTTTCTTCTTCAATTGAAAAGAAATGAGATCTCTAATGAAGAACTAGAAAAGATCAGTATGACTTTTACAAAAAGTTTTCAAATTTTCCAACTAAAGCAAAGATGAATCAAATGCAAAAAATATTTTGTTCTTTTTTGTTATGGCAAGAAAAAAAATCACAAAACTGAATGACTGAAAGTGTATGAAACTAACCAAGGGTCCTTTCCTACAAGTATTTTTATTTATTTTTCAATTTTTTATAAAAAGAAAAAAAACAAAAGTCTTTTTTATAACTAACGAAGAAAAATGAAAAGACCTTTTCTTGTTCTTGTCAAAGATGAGAGAGTCCAAAGACCTACTAAAATCAAATTATTTTCAAATAACTAAACTTTCAACCAAAAACAACCATAAAACTTTGAGAGCCAAAATCAATCACGATTTTTTAAAAGAAAACCAAATAAAAAATTGAGATCACTTTCTGAGTTTGAATGACTACTATAACTATCAAATCCTATTCTTGAAAACTGAAAAATGCATCTAAGAATCAAATTACAAACTGGAGCTCAAAAACTTACTTGGCATCACAGGTTGATACAAGAGCATTAGCAGTCCAACACTGCACTTCGCAGGAAGGGAAAGAGTGGCGGTACCGCTCCTTGTTCACTGTCAAAAAACGTTGGCATCTCACTTTGTAGGAAAAAAAAATGCAATGACAATGGTTAGTACTGCACTTAATACACAACCCAAGCGCAGTGGCGCAGTTTGAGATTTGAAGAAAAGAAAAACAAAAAATGTGAAAGAAGCATTCAGTTAAGGCATAAAATATGAATCCCAAATGTCCACATGAATACCTACTGAGCCAAAGCACAAATATTTGAAGGTGAGATGAGGCATATTTATCAAATCAAATCAAAAGGAAAATGACAATTTCAACTTACCAAAGGCTAAGAATTTCTCCCCAGTATGGTCATCAGATTTGTTTCACAAAAATTCTTCAATCTTTGACTATTTCCCTAGTCTAAATGATATAGATCTAGAACAAATAAGAACATCTATGCAATATTTCCCTAGTATATCAAATCACTTGGATATTAAGCTCTCATACCTTACTCGAAGATTATCCTTTTCCCTTGATCGTTCTTTATGATCCAACTTGTGTAGAAGATGATACCTACAACAAACACATAAGAACAAGCAAACAAGGTGAAAGAAACAAGATGACAAGATAATCCTATGTTAACGATGAAGGAGAGAAACAATAGACAATATAGCATGATATATACATCATCTATGGGAAAGAGAGAACATATTTGTATTAAATTAGATAGGAAAGAATTATAACCAAGCCTTGATGTTGAGAAGACATTCTAATCGACACTCTGCCTCTAAGCCTCACCTAGCTTCAATGCATCAAGAGATCATCTCTATTTGGCCAGCATTTGAGTGCTCTCACTTCTTTCTTCCTCCCTTGATCATGAGGGTTGAGGGTCAATTTAAAGGCCAAAGAGGATAGGATAGGCTGAATATTTTAGGGAGAAGTTTAAGGGATCATCCAAAATATGGACGGACTCGAGTTCCACCTATGCAAGTCAGCTGGGATAAGGTTCCAGGAGGGTTTCTTCTAGAAACTTCTCAAAATATTCTCTTTTTTTGCATTTTGTGAAGGGCGCCGCACTCTGCAAGACGACAAGGAGTGTTGGTTAAGAGTATCACTTGCTATATGAAGGAAAGTAGGGGAAACACCACACTTTGCTAGGTTACAAGGTGCGTTGGGATGTTTGGTGCCTCTTGTCAATGGGCAAGGTGCGGTAGTGCTCCAAAATATGAAAAAACACAAAGAAAATAATCTTCCAATCAATTTTAACACTTCAGACTCTGAGGGATTGAGGAAAACAATGAGCACTAATCTCATGAACATGATGGTGATGAGATTTAGGTGTAACAAGTTATGGGAAATCACTTACCCAAGAATCATGAAACCACTTTTGGTCCACCTGTAGTGATGTGACATGGGAGATGCGATGGGACCAACGCCAATCGTTTCAGTCTTGGAAGATTGTGCATATATGATCAACGGTCGTTAAGTTTTCAAGATCATGAAGGCGCTCGAACCTTGATTTAAGGAGCATGATCCTAAAAGGAAACCACTATGGACACGTGGCACCATTTCAAGAGTTTATGATCTTAAAAGTTGTTTTCTTAAAGTAGTACTTCACTGATCCTAAAACCATTTACCAGCAGGAGGATGACATGGCTAAGTCATGGGGTGACACATGGGATTGTTGGACACCTTAAGGGATAGTTGTATTTCCACATCAACGCCTTGTCGTGTCAGATTCATACCACATTAGTAGAAAAATTAGAAAAGTTATTATAAAAACAAGTATGGAGCCAACTTTTATTTTGGCCACAAATAGGGGAAATATTTAATCGAAATTTGATGAGACTTGTAGCATTTCGATGCTATTTTTGGAGGCAATGGATTTAGTGAGTTTTGAAGATGTGTAGCCCAAGGATGAACGAGGGCATAGTTGAGGCCCAAATTATTATGGTGCGGTTATGAGATAGAAACATACATAACTTTGGATCCTTGAGGTCAAATTCGTAAGGATGTGAAGTGAAAGAATGCCAAAATCCCTGTTTAGGCCCGTGAAAGGTCAATTTTTGAAAATTTGAAGGAGACAATAGTGGCCCAACAACTCATAACCATATTTTTTTCTAACTTAGACAGTTGATCTACTCATGGATCTGAACAAAATTTCTTAGAGGAAAATTTTCCTGAAATGCTTAGTTTGGAAGATAGTAGTTTTCAGTAAAAATTCCAAACTTGGAAGAAATGCATAAATTAAAAGTTGGTAATTTCAGAATTTATAAAATTTGATGGAAGCATAAAAATTGAATGATGGTGTGTATGCACTCACAATTATACGGGAAATCAACTCTTAATATAAATTTCTCATTTCCTTACCAATTTTATTCTAAGAGTCTCCAAAATTGGCCCTTGAGAACAATTGTAACTACAGAAATATGGTAAAATTGGATAGAAACTCTGTTTTCAGAGAGAACTTTTAGTGGTGGAAGCAAAATTAAGCAAGGGTATAGTCACTGGAAAGAGTAATGATAGAAGATTAAGAACAATGAAACTGAATATAGATAAATGTTTCTTTATATATATATATATATAATCAATTTAGGCTGCAGGCCTCTTTTTTGTGAAATTTCTATGACTGGGAATTATCCATATTCCGTTTCATTGTTTTTAATCTCCTACTTTTACTATTTTGAGTTACTATACCTTTGCTCAATTCTGCTTCTACCACTAAAAGTTATATATATATATATATAAATAATCAACTTGGGTTGGAAGCCCTTTTTTAATATTTTTTTTTTAAGTTTCTTAATAAAAAATTATTTATATTGTAATTTACAAATTTTAATTAAAAAAAATACAACACTTCCTACCATACAAGTCACGCAATGCCTTTTCTTTTATTATAAATATTTTGTAAAATGTGGCTTCAAAAGTAAAGACTGTTTTTATTTTATGTAACTGTTTAATGTATTTTATACATGTGAAATATGATCTTACAAATTGTTTTTAATAATGCATTGCAACCATGCATATTACTTTAGCGTTTTGTTTTTAGAACCAGTAAAATATGGCGTCAAACGGGTTGAATATTTTCAGTAAGGATCTGCATGCATATTATTTTAAGAGTCTGGTTTTCAGACCAGTTAAATATGACTGCAAACCTGTTAAAAAATAGATGCAGCTAAGTTAGCTAGGATTCACTAAATGAACAATATACTGCTTCATAATGGTTCTGTTATACTTATCCTAAATCTATGATTCTGATTGGTTTTCGAAAAATAACATGCTATTAAATAGACAATGCCATTTTTTAAGAATAGGTAATAGTATGAGAATCCAAGATTGAATGACAAAATGACCCACTTCCAGCAGAACTTTGGTGAGGTAGCTCAAATGCCTGCTAATAATCGAATGAATATGTTGTAGAATGCTAACATTCGATAATATGTTAGAATGTTGATTTGTGAGGCTGTTGTTGAGAATGTTATAGCCACAAGAAGCATTTTCCATCAGCAGGTTCTGTAGGCTATACAGAGCATTGTTCAACTCAAGCTATACTGTGGTTGTGCACTATTTAATAGTGTGGCCTCAATAATTCTTCCATGCTCCCTCATACTTTTACTAAATTGGCATTGGTAATTTGTAGTCTTGTTAGTTTTAGATGTTAGAAAAACATAATCACAGAGCCATAACAATAAATAAGATGTAAATATTAAAACACATTACAAGAGAGACACAGATTAACGCGGTTCACCCAAGATGGACTACCTCTACATAAAATTGTCAGTCCTTCCACTGCACTTCATCTTCACTCTCTCAAAGTCTTTCTCACATAATCACAGAGATTGTTTTACAATGCTACAATACAATACACAAGGGTATTACAATGTTTTTCTTTTATAAGGGAATTGTCATGGGAAATACCACTTGTCACCCAATACCATGGGCCCCCAAAATGTTGGCCAACAAACATCTCAAATTTTTCAAAATTTTCTTTTTTCGGCCCCGGATCCCAATGGGGAAAAATGTCCTTCTGCACCCCCTACTTGGAGGAGTGTACAATAAGATTGGGGTACAAACACACCTGAAGAATAACATCTCTCCTTCTGAAAGATCAAGCTCTACAACCAACATTAAAGTACTCTGTATTGATATGTGGTGAACCAGTTTGGTACATGATAGAACAAGTGTTGTTATCATAAATTTTTATTTTATAAATTCATTTTATTTGTTTTTAAATTTTGAAAAATAAAACCGCTAGTGCATGTATCTATGTCACAAAACTATTACACCAATCAAAAAATAAAATTATTGAATTTTAAAATTTGTTATAATTATTTTCAATTTCCATAATATTATATTTAATGGAAAAATGCAAATTAATGTAAGTAAAAATTTTTACTAATATTCCATTATTATAAATCCAAAATGCATATTAATGTACGTAAAAAAAAATTGGCTAATATTCCATTAGTATATATCCCTTCCCAAGGCAGGAAATAAAAATATTAAAGTTCTTTGACTAATATTAGATGAATATATGTCCAAAATGAACATCAATATAAGTCCCAAAAAAATAAAAATTAATTGACTAATATTTCATTAGTATATATCCCTTCCTTAAAAGAGAACCACATTTTATAAAACCACATTTGGTAACTTTTTTTTTATACTACATTTTATTCTACCACCAATTATTATGTTTTGTTATCATAATTTTTTGTTTTATAAATTCATTTTATTTGTTTTTAAATTTTGAAAAATAAAACCACTCCCGCATGTATCTATGTCACAAAAGTATTACCCCAATCAAAAAATAAAATTATTGAATTTTAAAAATTGTTATAATTATTTTCGTTTTCCATAATATTATATTTAATAACAAAATTTTGTAAGACTTTAAAAAACTTTATTAAAAAACTTATGAAAAAATGCAAATTAATGTAAGTAAAAGAAATTAACCAATGTTCCATTATTATAGATTCAAAATGCACATCAATGTAAGTAAAACAAAAAATTGGCTAATATTCCATTAGTATATCTCTCTTCCCAAACACGAAATAAGAATAAAAAGTTCTTTGACTAATATTAGATTAGTATATATCCAAAATGCACATCAATGTAAGTCCAAAAAAATAATAATAATAATTAATTGACTAATATTCCATTACTATATATCCCTTCCTAAAAAGAGAACCACACTTTATAAAATGACATTTGGTATAAAAAAATTGTTATACAACATTTTATTCTACCACCAATTATTATGTTCTAAAACAAACCATTCTTGTTTATTTGTTGTTGATCATGGAAGGATTCGATACACGTATGGATGCTAATCTTTATGAAGAGCTATAGCATGCATATGTTGGTTCTCTCATCAATGTTACTCGGAGGGTTTATAAGGATGATTTTCTTTTAACATTCTCTTTTCTTATGATATTCAACCATAAGTGCTAAATATTCGAGTTTGTAGAGATTAATCCAATCAATAGATGGAGAAAGACACGACACAAACTTGAAATGTACTGGAGCATAGCTATGGAAGAATACATGTGTCTTTTCTGTATTTACTTCTTGATGAATCCATTCCATCACAGTCTTCATAGATATCTCAAATGCAGTCAGAACATCCACTCCCATGTTTACTGTTTCTCCTTCCTGAAAATAGCAGCCCCTGAGAAATTCTCTTCGTCAGTCCAAATGGAAAAGTTGAGGTGCAAATTATGACAAGTAAAGAAACTTTTCAAATTTAATAAAATGTAGAAAGCATGGAATGAATTGTGATGTTTGAGATTAGACTTTCTTATTTGCCAATTTAGTCTTTTGGAAAAATACGAAGAAATTGCCCCAAAAACATTTTATGGCACTTCGTGTCAGACAAGTGATCTCCATTAGGTGATTTCACTTATTTGTGGATCTGAACCTACGACCAACATAAACTCTGTTCCATGACTAAGGTCTTCAAGAGTCTAACAAAGAATCTAGATCCAGCCATTGCATTGTTGTCAAACTGCAAAGTAAAAGCTTACCCTCTCAAGGTCTTCTCAAAGTTCCACCAATGACCTGTGTTGAGGACTAAAATATATGCATCCTTCCAATACCGAGATGTCCAGTCAACCAAACCAATTTCAGTGTAATTCTAAATTTAGGAGGAGATCCTTTCGGAGGGCGGCCTTGCAAAACCAAAAAAGGTGCCCTGTAATATTCCACAGTGCAATTGAACTCCTTGAATATGAAGGACAAAAATCCCTTGTGCTTTGAAATGGGGCTTTCATTCACCTCATATATTTGGAGTTTGTATGGAACTGCCTCTGCTAGCATGCAAATGAGTGATTCCCATTGGTTTCTTCCGATTGAATCACCAACAAAGACTACTCGACGGTTTTGTATCCTATTTAGCATGTTGTTTGCATTGAATCTAATATCACAGAAAAATAAATTGGTTCAGACACAGAATATATATCTACCCACAAAGGCTACCAGACTGTTTAAGCTTCTCTTTAACATTCTAATGGTGTTCAATATGAAACTTTATGAAAATTCTAACATCAAATAGAATAAACAAACAATATAAGACTGCCATTCAAATTACACAACAAAGTCAGTATATGAATATGCCATTGGTCTCATTCTAAACTTTCTGATCATTCTTGAATTGAATATCAATTTTGATTTTGAATTGTAAAAGCTCGAGGCTTAGATACCTACATTCTTATAAGGCATCCATGTTCTTCTTCCAATGTTTGTCTGTGCATTGGATTTTTCATTTACAGATGCAGGCAAAATTGTAGTATACAATAATTTTCAATGAGATTTCAGTATAGAGTATTCACTATACAATGTTTCAGTGTAGATTATTCATTATACAGTATTTTTCAATGAAATTTGAGTATACAATATGTTTTAAATTAGCTTTGTAAGTATAAGATAGAAACAACTATGCTTATTTTCATGTGGATATTAAGTAGCTAATGCATTAATACATTTCCTGTAAGTATTAGTAGTAAGCTATATAGTCATATTATTTATTTGATGCTTCCTCTTATTCCCAGTACTTTATGGTGTTCATGTTCTCTTTATTGAACTAGTGTGTTTACCGTATTTCTTACTCGCGCTTATCTATGATGTTGTAGATAAAGATAATTAGTACTTATTCATGTTACGATACATTCATGTTCTCCTTATTGAGCTAGTGTATATCGTATTTCTTACTTTGTGGTTATTTATGATGTTGTAGATAAAGATAGTTAATATTAATCCATGTAATCAATAATCCTCACTAACCTAATAGAGTTATTGTATAAGCTTCGTCCTATAGAATTATGGTATTACCTCATACCAGTTGGTGAATCAAGTCATATGTAAGCTCCTTATTTAACCATAGGTTTCAAAATTCAATGACCAAACAACGTAGATGATTCACATACTATATGGTATTAACTCATACCAGTTGATGAATCAAGTCATATGTAAGCTCCTTATTCAACCATAGGTTTCAAAATTCAATGACCAAACAACGTAGATGATTCACACACTATATGGTATTACCTCATACCAGTTCATGAATCAAGTCATATGTAAGCTCCTTATTCAACCATAGGTTTCAAAAGTCAATGACCAAACAACGTAGATTATTCACATACTATGATTCAAAGCTAAAGGCATGTTGGTAAGCATGATTTGGTAGAATACTGGTACACAATGGTACATAAACATGTAGACAACAAAGAACAGAGGGTCAAACCTATGGCACTTTCAATTCCAAAATATGGCATTAAAGATGGGTAAATGAAAGCAGCGAGATATACATATGAAATTTGCAGCCTTCAAATTGATTTATACTAGGGGCTTGTTGATGTATATATAATTTTATGTTGTTACCAAATACTCAACTTGTGATTGTCTTTCATTATGTTAATTGATTTTAGGTGTTTGATGTTGGGTAAGAATTGCTTGGTTTTTTGTTTTCTACTTTCCCATATACCAATATAGAGAAACTTTATAAAATAGTGATTATTATAAAAATAGTTGCCCGATAAAGTAACCTTCGCTACAGCAAATTGATGCCTACTTTACCTTAAAAAGATGGAGAAGAATTACACCCTAACATAGATTATAAAATAATTCCATATGACAAATCTTGCTTTTTAGTATTTTAGAGTTGTTATTGCAAATGTGTTGTCTTTTTAATTTGTTTTATTTATAACATTTAGATAGTTATGCTACTTCATTTCAATCAAGTACATAATACTATTACTTCTTTTAAATCTGATCCCTCCTACAATGCAATGGAGTTGTTTCCAATAACAAACAAACAACCATTGCTACTACAATGTTTTGGACATTGCCGCCTTGTGGCTCTTTTCAATGGCATTCTCATCCCTCATAATTCCAAGGGCTTGTTTTAAGATAGGATTTGAAGTATGCATTTATAACCATATAATTGAGGTTTTTTTGTTGTGATTTTTTACAGTTTGCAGACTTAAAATATCACAAAGCTCTATCACTACTGCAAAATTGCTAGTTTACTTTCAAGTTAACCTGCAACAACATGTAACAATCTTGGGGACATTGCCACCACGTGGCTCTTGTTGGAGTAGGCGCATGGGACCAAAATTAAGGGTTTTTTATCAATATTTATCACTCTAAAAAAAAAGTACCCCAATACTAAGATTCGTACCTACACATTTCCATCTCACAATTTGAACAAGTAGGAATCCTTACCATATGTTGATCTAAAATATTTTCATAATATTCTTTTTTTCTAGTGGTAGACTTAAACATCCCCCACCTCTTGCTTCTTATGAGGTATTGTTTTGAAATCCTTATGCTGGTAGTCTCTCTTTTCCAAAAAGCACCCCATTTCATGTGCAATACGATTAACCCTACCTTCTTGAGCCTTACCTTTGCAAGCACTGGTCTACATCTTCCTTTATACCAATAATACTCAGAAAAGGAAATGAGTAGTGCCCTTATTCTTCTCAAAATTTTCATTTATTTATGCTATCTAATCTCATTGCCCTTGAAAATCCCTGATCTCACTTGACATTTCAGTCTAAAGTATTATCTTTGACCTTGGTTTGTTTGAGTCCATGAGGAGAGGAAACTTCAATCCATGATGCCCATTAACATAGGAACTTTCGCTATCACCCCTTTCACTCTTTGTGTATTCCCCTTCAACCCTATGCCATAAGCTCTTTGAATAATTGCATAATTAATTTGGAGTTTTGGAATTCCACCTTTGGAAAACCTGCTTCTCTTTTATTCAAGAGGATATCTTCAACAAAGACAAGAAAACCATCATGGATATTCAAATTGTACTATAATTTCTTCTAACCATGCTAATGTGCTTTGTTGTTAACATGAATGAATTCTAGGACTAAAAGATGGCCTCTAAAAGGTAGAAGATACAAAAGAAAGTAATAATCAAAGTAAGTCCATGTAGAAAAGAATCAATTGGTCTAGAGTTAGACATATTCACCCCATCACCGTTATGTGGACAGACACAATACATGATAGATGAGGAGACTAGATATCAATGGGGATAAATATATCAAATGCTTAGAGAAGAAACATATGCATAGTTACCTCTTTCACTTGGTGAAGTGAATCCTGATGAAGGAGTATATCAAATGATCAATAAATCAGGCCTTCACAAAGTGGTATCTAGAACTATAGTTCTCCCTTGTGCTAAAGTCATATATTGGTTGATTAGTCACACACATTAATAATATATGGATCATAGATGTGACATGGAACACCATTTCTTCTTTCCAACCTTCTTGATTGGACAATTGTTATAATTTCCATTGTCCCCTTTGTAGAAATAATAGATCAATGCTATGTGCAATGATGTTAAAAAGAAGCACAGGAAATAGATCTTGCTATTAAGAATTCTCACAAGCATACACAGGAAAAATAGAGAGAAGAAAAGAGACTGAATCACATGAATGAAGAGATGAATATTGGTGTGTATCCTTCCATTGAATAATTATGAATAATAGTGTACATAAATAGTGCTTCCCTCGTAGGAAAGTCGAATTGTATGGAAACAACTCATAAAGCTCAAAAAAGGCTGACTTACCAAAATATAGCAAACCCCCATAGGTGGATAAAGCACTTGCTAAATCTATCAAGGACCTCACGAGTTGGAAAAAGCATGATTGAGTTGTCAAGGAGATGGAAATAACATGCTAATCCTAGAAAATGGAGAAAAACTAATGGTGGATGGGTTGGAAACAAAAGCTCCCAGTTTCCTAGTTGACTAGCTTTTATCTTATCCATAGAAAAGTGGGAAAAAGCAGAAAAAGAAAGTAAAAAGAAGAATCTACTGTAAGGTCCTATATACTAATTCTAGATCAACCTAGAATCAGAAATAAATCATTCCTAGGATATAGATGGCATGCATTGACTTTAAGGTGCAAGTGGATGCCAACTAATTAAGCTAGTGGGTGAATAATTAATCAAATAATGATTAATTATTTTATCCTAAGTTGTGAGTGGGTTTAATATATTCCAACACCCCCCTATAAGTCTGAATTTATGATGGTATGACAAAAAAATATGGATGCATATGGATGCATATAGGGCCCAGCAACAAGGCTATGGTCACCCTTTAACAATTATTATGTCCAGAAAGTGAGGAAAGAGGCAAAACCACATGGGGAAAATCCTCCCTCAAGATAGGACAAGGCACAAAATTTGAAATATATCTTCAACATATCTTCATCTTCACTTTAATGAGCTGACTGAACTGCTTCTGGATGAAGGACTTGCTGAAGAAATCATGAACTCCATGATCATGCGCTGGAGTGTAGAACCTGCAAGAAGGAAGAGGAGAGACTCCTTGTATCTCATCAACTGATGAAGTAGGAGAATTATCTGAATGCTTCCTTTTTCCATCAAACTCTGATCTGCAAACATAATCTGAAATGGAAAAGAGATATGTGCATACTCCTTTCCAAAGAGTACAAAAAATAAGGCAATTTATTTCACACCCAATTCCCTGAATAGCTGCAAAATTGTGATGTGAATCACATGTCAATATTCCAATCTGATGTAGCACCTATATAGATCTGATATGAGGCTGATAAAACTCAGATATATCAGAAATATTAACATATGGAACAACAAGGACAAAGGGTTCAATAGCTCCATGAGGATATAGGGCTAGACTAGGAAATTTATGAGCAACTGGGGAGAACTGATAGGTGTAAAATTTTGAATGATGGATGGGCATAAGATCTAAATAATAAGTATTTAGAATAGATCCAAACATGTTTAATATCAATCCATATATGACTAAGGTCATGGATAACCAGCCACTGAAAGTTAGGAAAGACTTCAAATCATGTAAGATAAATATCACTGATTAAGAGACCAATGAGGAATCAACTAGTGAGCTTGGGATTTGTATAGTCTTTGGATTATTCAGAGGTATGGTAGATGGTATGGATGGTGGTATTATATGTGTATCAAATTGAAAATATGCTTCTAAATCAGAATCCAAAGGATCACATATAAGCACATCAATAGACTCATGGGAATACACTGGTAATGAATCCTTTGTATTAAAGGAGGAAAGAATGAGATGTTCACAATCTTCAAGAAGGCTCTGAGTATTGATGCCAAGAACAAAGGAGGATATGCTGAAGCACATGAGATCAAGTAAGGTAAGTGGTATGACACAAATAAGGCTTGATGTGGCTAAGCAAACATCCTGTAAGTCACTGGGTTGCGCACCATCAATGAGAGAGGTATGTAAGAGGTGTAAAGAATCTGGCACATAGATTTCAGAATCTAAGATAGGATATTGAGAGAACAATGAATGGGTTATAATATCATAATCAATATCAGCAGCAGCTCCATATTTTACTTCTTTTTCATCAATAGTATCACAAGAAGAAAAATCACCTTCAAGAGACACAAAAAAAGATGGCTCTTCAATATTTGCTTCTTCATTGAAGGAGGAAGCATTCGAATGAAAGAGGGCAGCAGCAACATGAATTGTATGAGAAACTTCTTCATCATGATCAACTTCATCATAGAATGTAGAGGCCAAGAAATATTGAGAAAGAGAACAAGAGGAGATGCTAGGTTCGCTCCATGCTGAATCATCTTCAATTTCCTGCAAACCAAAAGCTTTGTCCAAAATTTTCCAAAGCTCAAATGGAAATTCAGCAGAATCTATGAGATGATATATATTTGGAGACATTCCCAAACACATAATTCCATAATCTCTATCACAATTATTTATCCAATCAATCTTCTCTTCATAAGACTCGGGTTCACTCAATGCACCAATGGAGACATCAAAGAGACATTGCCTCTTCAAGTATGCACTCATCTTTGGTTTCCAATCAGCATAGTTGAAAGGAGATAGTAGAGGAACTTTTGAATCCATATTTAAGTTGTTGATATGCTCTAAGAGATACTCTCTAGAACCTGCAAAACAAACTAGGAGAAAATCTTGTAAGCTAGACAAGCTCTTCTTCAAAGAGGGATAGGAGACTGGAAGCGCTCCTCAACTTTGTAGAACTTGATCAACCTTGTAGCTCTGATACCATGTAGAAATAATAGATCAATGCTATGCGCAATGATGCTAAAAATAAGCACAAGAAATAGATCTTGCTATTAAGAATTCTCACAAGCATACACAGGAAAAATAGAGAGAAGAAAAGAGACTGAATCACATGAATGAAGAGATGAATATTGGTGTGTATCCTTCCATTGAATAATTATGAATAATAGTGTACATAAATAGTGCTTCCCTCATAGGAAAGTCGAATTGTATGGAAACAACTCATAAAGCTCAAAAAAGGCTGACTTACCAAAATATAGCAAACCCCCATAGGTGGATAAAGCACTTGCTAAATATATCAAGGACCTCACGAGTTGGAAAAAGCATGAGTGAGTTGTCAAGGAGATGGAAATAACATGCTAATCCTAGAAAATGGAGAAAAACTAATAGAGGATGGGTTGGAAACAAAAGCTCCCAGTTTCCTAGTTGACTAGCTTTTATTTTATCCATAGAAAAGCAGGAAAAAACAGAAAAAGCAGAAAAAAGCAGAATCTGCTATAAGGTCCTGTATACTAATTCTAGATCAACCCAGAATCATAAATAAATCATTGCTAGGATATAGATGGCAAGCATTGACTTTAAGGTGCAAGTGGATGCCAACTAATTAAGCTAGTGGGTGAATAATTAATCAAATAATGATTAATTATTTTATCCTAAATTGTGAGTGGGTTTAATATATTCCAACACCCTTGTGGACCTTACTAAAGAATGATAATTCTCCCTAAATTATCATGATCTGCTTCAAATATGGTGGATTAACAAAAGCACATTTAAAATTAGGAGATCGTGCATGTACCCTACAAATAATATAAGGAATCCCTACAATATCAATGTAGTAGTAGCATTGATATGTAGACTATATGAAAGAAAATAATCTTATGTAGCACCCCTCCATGAGTTCTATATTTTAGAATCTATCTATCTTGATACCATTTTTTGTTTTAAAAAAATCTATTTGAAGGTTTTAACAATATACATACTATGTTTTGGTTATAGTTGAAGTGTAATGTATGCATAAAAAATAACATATCAGTGTAGTTGTCAATCATAACCTAGCAACCTATAGCCATAAATTCTACAAATATTAAGTTTAAATTAAATTACAACAACTAACTTATAGCTAGGAGATATAAATTTAAGCATTGAACAACTTAATTGATAATTTTCCCAATAGATTATTCATATTATTTAACAATAAAAATTTATGGAATAAATAAGGAAAATACCTCTAATCTATTTGATTTATGCAGTCCTTAGTATCTTGATTTATGCAATCTTTATCATCTTGATGTTATCTTGCTAAAATGGTCAAGTGTGCCCAAACTAGGATTATCCTCCTAGCCAACTAGAAACAACCTCTATGGCTACCTAGATTTAGGAAACTTTAAGTCTCCCAACCCTACCTCATGCCCATGGTTCTAAGAACAACAATAGCAGATCATCCAACTAGTCCAATATAATTCAAGTCAATAGTTTAGTCCAATGCATCCAAGAGTTCACTCCTCTTTCTCCCTTCAAGAAAATGTTTTTTCCTCCAACCTTCACCCCCTTGCATCATTTTCTCTTCCTCAATTATTGATTTTACGTTCCCCATATCCCAAATCTCAACCATGCCTTTTAGAAATAAGATGCAATCCAATAAAAAAATCCATGGAAATGAATTCTCATTTAGACATTAGGATTTCATGAGGTTGTAGGAGTCATGTTGGGTGGTGATGATCAACTTTTACCTATTAATACTCAAGGCACTTAGAAACAAACTGGATATGTCACACTTCAAGCCTACCGAAAAGAAGAGTTTCTTCATCTCTACATACATCTTCTTCACACCAGGATGGGTGCAATAAAGTGCCCTATGGGGTTCCTTAAGGAAAGGATTTCTAATTTCCCCTTCCTCGGAAATGTACATCCTCCCTTAATGTTGCAACAATACATCTACCTAAAAGTAATACCCATTGAAATTAGGTCCTACTTCCCTCCCAGTTTGAAGTGATGAAGTAACCTTTAGGTGCCAACTATATTCGAGAATCTACCTTAACACTTGGCTTCATGCTCGAGCATCAACCACTAGGTGATCTTTTCCCTTGATGTATTAAACTCCAAAGTGACACTCACTCATAAATTCACTCCATTGCCTCTTCATAACATTTAGATCTCTTTGAGTGAAGAGATGATTCAAACTTTCATGATCAATTTTGAGCTGAAAGCTTCAGCCGACAAGGAAACGCCTCCAAAGTTTTAGTGCCAACATTATTACTGCCAATTATAAATCATGAGTGGGGTAATTATCTTCATGAAGTTTTAATTTCATCAATGCATATGATATTACACCACCATCTTACATTAACACAACATCCAAACCTTTCTTTGAGGCATCTATGAATACTCTAAAGTATTTATTCATATAGAACACTTGTAGGAATATTGGTGCACTAGCTGTTAATATTTTAAGCTTGGAAAATGCAACATCACATTCCTCTTTCCATTCATACTTGATCTCATTATACTGCAATGTGGTGATCGGTTTTTAATTTTAGAGAAACCTTCCAAAACCTTCAATAGTACCCTACCAATCCCATGAAGCTTCTCACATTATGAACACTCTTTGGAAATTACAAATCCATTATGGCCTTCACCTTTTCGAGGTCTACCAAACCTGTTTGTTCGGAAATTATATGACCCGGATAATGAATCTCCTTCTAGTAGAAGGAACATTTAGAAAAATTACAATACAACTTGTGTTCCCTTAAGCATGACAACACAAATCACAAGTGTTCCTCGTGTTCCTTCTTGTTCTCTTTAATAGATAAGAATATCATCCTAGAAGCAATGCACAAAGTAATCTAAGTACCTTTAGACTACATTATTCAAGTGACTCATGAATATAGCTAGTGCATTGGTTAATCCAAATGGCATCACTACAAACTCATAGTGCCCAAACAGTGTCTAGAAGGCAGTATTAGGTATATACTTCCTTTATCTCGAGTTGGCAGTGACCTAATTGTAGATAGATCTTTGAGAAAATTGTTGCCCTCTTCATTTGATAAAAGAGGTCATCAATATGAGGCATCAGGTACCTATTCTTCAATGTGCCTTGTTCAAAACTCTATAATATATGCAAAGGTGTAAGTAACTGTACTTCTTATTGACAAAGATTACAAGTGCACCTCTAGGTAAAATACTTAGTTGGATGAACCCTAGGTCTAACAGTTCCTTCAACTACATTTACAACTCACAGTGCTCTGGAGTCATCATCCTATAAGGGGTCTTGGAGATTGGATCCAAGCATTTTATTTTGTTAGTAAAATCAAGATCGCTCTTTGGAGGTAATATAGGTAGTTCCTTGGGAAAGACATTTATGAGTTTTGTTAATATTGGGTATTGATCTAAAGAGGGCCATTTTCACCACTTACTGCCTTAGCTACGTATAACCAACAACCTTTCCTTAGAAAACATTTTACTTTCATCATTAAGATGAAACGTATGGACACTTTTCTCTTAATATCATGGATTTGAATAATCCTCACCTCATTATCTAAACACAACACCTTCTTTTTGAAACATTATAAGAAAGATTTATAAGCCTTTAGAAATTCCATGGCATTTATGAGATCCTACGTTCTTAGGGTAGTGACATACACCTTTGTTCGAGTCGTACACACCCCTCAGTCTATACACTCCTCAATACTTGGTCTTATTACTTGTTTTACGTTAAATCCATTTCAACTAATTGAAAACCATTGTGTTCACGGGTTGCCAACCCACATCTATCTAATGCGTATGGAAAAGTGAAACTATTTGTTTCTATAGGATCAAATAATATTTTAAGCTTAACATGATTTATCTTACCTAATGATTCCACCACATTGGATTGATGTCCATCCTGGTAGTTGTCAACCGCTACTCCCCGTTGGGATATTTCCCTCTCTATGCATGGTACTAGATTGTAAATCAAGGCAATCACATTGATAATGTGGACCCCGAAAATAACAATAGGAAACCTAAGATGGAGGCTGAAAACTAAAATTTTGAGACCTTTGAGATGAGTTCATTCCTCTAGAATCCCTACCTTTGTGAACTAATCCTTGATAATTTCTTGGAATTTGGTGAATCCCTATTGATGATTGAGATATTGTATTTATTTTCATTGATTTATCCATTGTTGCAAATTTGGGTGTAGATGTGTTTCATAGGGAGGTGGATTAGCATATCCTCCCCTAAGGTAGTTTTGAGGGGCCTTCCCACCGAACCATGAATGTTGTAAATTATTTGATCTCATGTCCCCTCTCTGATCCCCTTTTTCATCTAGCATTCATTCAACATAACATGCATATTCAATTGCCTCTAGAACTGAATTTTGTTTTCTCATTCATATTTGGTCCCTAATCATAAAATTAAGCCCATCCACAATGTGCTCGACCTTGTTAGGATTATTGTAATCCTCCCTTGACCACCATAGTATAAATGCCATCTTGTTATCTTAGGAATATGTTGCCACTTCATTAGTTCCATGGCAAAGTTATATGGGGTCCACCTGCCACTTGATGCACCCTCGTGCAAGAGTTTAGGAGATAAAGAGATCAATCCCTATATTTTAGGATCCCACATTGATTCATGGGAGTCCCACCATCAGTTCACCCTAGTTCCTGTTGAGTTATGTTCCAATGGGCCATATTTAGTTAACCTAGTGCCACTTTTTCATGATTTAAGGAGATTAGGCACCTTTGATCACCTACCTTGGTCAATTAACTGATTGTGAGATGTTTTAGTTGTCAAGAGTTACACTAGTGAGCCTCTAGTGGTGATTTTCCACAGTTAGTGATGTCCAGAGTCAGTCCAAGTCATGGGATTCGAATCACTCCTAGAGGATTCAAATTCTCTCTATTGTAGCATGGATGTATTTCATACAGTTTAATGATTATTCAGTTATGGTTATGTTGTTAAATTGTTTCCTCTTGTGTGAATAATTTCACCATGATTGTTTGGAAATTATTTTACTAAAATTGTTCCTCATTCATTCTTCTTTCACAGTGAGGTTCAATACATATTGTTGATCTTGTGGCCTTGCTAATTTTACATGGTATCAAAGCTTGATCAGCCATTTTCAATCCTCAGATACTTCCATTGATGCATCAGAAGCAACTGGGTTCCACATAAATCATCGTATCATTGCATTAATATGTTTGGATTTATCCAGAGAAATCTAGCTAGTTGTGAAGCACCCTGATATTGTGCTCATGTTGAAGTAGATATTGATTAAGTTGGTTTACCTTCAAATTGAAAGTTTTTTGTAGGTTATTTGAAGAACTCAGAAGAGTTGTGTTGCTCCTGAAGCTACAAAATGGAGAATTCAACAATCTTGACACCGAGGATCCTCACACCCTTCAATTACATGGATTGGAGGGGAGATATGCAAATTGTGTTGTGCAACAAAGGTCTATATAGGGTTACAATGGGAAAGGAGTTCGAACCCCAGTAGGCTTTAGATAAATCTAAGTACCTGAACAAATTGGATGAAGCCTTTGGTTTCATGTCCATTCATGTCTCGAGGGAGTTAGTCTTCCACCTTGATGGATTAAAAAAATGAGGGAAGTATGGTAGAAGCTTGAATCATTGTTTGGAAAGCAGGATGAGATGAGAAGCTAAATTTTGGAGAATGAGATAATTTATATTTAACCCAACAACTTCAAAACCATCCAACAATTATTCTCCAAGTTCAAGTATTTGGTCATGCAATGCAAGCAGTGTGGAATTGACAAGAAAGATGAGCAATTGGTGCTCTCCGTTCTAAGCAAGCTTGGCCTAGAATTTTCAATATTTGTGTCCACCTTCCAATATGGGAGACTGGCAACCCCAAACTGGAATTCCCTCACTTGATGCATTCATTGAATCCCTCATTCAAGAACAAGACAAGTTGATCCAAATGGGAGCCCTCAAATCCTCCAATAATCAAGCTCTTTTGGTTGGGGATACCAACAATATGCAAGCTAAAGGGAGACATAAGGGGAAGGAAAAAAAGAACACGAAAACCAAACCAAACGAGAAGAAAAATCCTTCACATGGAGCCTCTAGTTCTAAGAAGGATAAGCATAAGAGGTTTGAAAATACCAAGTGTCCATATTGGAAAGACAGGAAACCATCCAGAGAACCTATGTATGAATAAAACAATAGATAAGATGTCAAGACTTCTTGAAAAAAATAATATTTCCCTCCCTGATGGTGCAAGAAAGATTGGTTTTGGAAGAAAGAATGAAGATCATGAGAGATGCCATGCACTGAAGGATGGATTCTCACAATCACAAGCCTTCCTCATTGATTCAGAATCCTCCAACCACATGGATGCCTCCAAATAATCATTTTCTTATCTAGATCTCATTAGTGTTCCTAACATACACATGGGAGATGACTCTCAAATCCTATTTGTTGGGAAGGGTCCAGTTCAATTTGAGCATGGAGTGTTCAATAATGTCCTATATGTTCCCTCATTAGCAGCAAATATGTTTCTTGTATATAAGATGACCCATATAGGTTCACCAAAGCAAGTTGTATTTGAACCTGACATAGTTGAGATCTCATAAATCTCTACTAGGAAGCTGATAGCGAAAAGAGCTATAAATCATGCCTTCAAGGCATATGAGTTCTCTCATGTTTTATACTTAGACCAAAGTTCCCTATTGACTCATGCTAATGAAACAAGTAGAATCTGACATGAGAGATTCAACCATCTAAATTTCGAATACCTACAACAGCTGCACAATGAATAAATGGTTGAGGGATTGCCTCTCATCAAGTCATATCAAGTTGTTTGTGATGGATTCTTGGTAGGTAAGCACCCAGAGCGAAGATATGAAGTTGGGAAGGAAAGAAGAGTTGCCTCTACAATATATTCGGTACATAGTAATGTCTTCAAACCAATGCCCACAAATGCATGAGTGGATCTGGATACTTTCTGACCTTCATTGATGACTCCTCAATGTATAGTTCGATCCACTTTCTTAAGCAGAAGTTTGAGGTGTTTGAAAATTTCAAAGTTTTCAAATCCTTAGTTGAGAACACACTTGGGAAGAAGATCAAAGCATTCAAATCAGAAAATGGAGGAGATTACATCAAAAGAGAGTTTCGATAGCTATGTTCTTCATAAGGTATTCAAATGCAACATTTAGTCTCATACACACCACAACAAATTTGTGTAGTTGAGTGGAAGATTTTAAAGAGATGGATACCTTACTTATTGAAGAAAGATATCTCCCACCATATATGTGGGTTGGAGCAGTGAACTGTGCTTCGTACATACAAAATAGAGTACTTAACCAGTCAGTGGTTGGGGTCACTCCAATTTTGGGTCCCTTTACTGGTGTACATTGTTGGATTTCGAAATTAAACCCAATTGTTATTCCTTCATCTAAAAACTATGTTTTAAATGCCTAGAAATCAATTTCATGTGCTTAGCCACTGTATGAAATCTCACAAATCATTTGATGTTCCAACTATTGTAGGAATTCCCATAAATCATTTTTGTATGTCCGAGTTGTTGTAAATCTTACCTTGGGATTCTTTTTTTTATTTACCCACGTTTATATAATTGTCTAAAAAATGCATTTTGAGAACCCAACGATCATATGATTGTATAAACATCAAATTTGAGTTCGCAGTTCTCATGGAATCACCTTGAAATTGTTTGATTGCACTTAGTTTTGTTGAATTTGTCTAGACTTTCATCTATCTTGTTGTGTGTGTAAAATTATACCAAGAAATTAATTATGAAGTCATGGTCCAAATGTTCGCCTTGTATTTTGATTGAATAGCCATTTGATTACTAAGAGGGGCGATTTCATTTGAGGAAATCAGATTGATTGTTGTGGCTTTGTTTCTCATTTAAACCATGTCAATTTGAAGATAGTTTCAATGTTTGCAAGAGTTTCTTAGTTGTCTTGATTTTGTGTCAAAGAAATGCTGGGGAAATTACCATTTTGTTAAACAGATTTGAATTGAAGAATTGAATGATCTATAAGGAGTAATAATTTATGTTCCTAAATCTTGCTTGAATACATTACAGGTGGTTGGAAATTGTTTCTTCTCTGTTGAAAGTTTTTCTACAGACTTTACAAACCATGTGTTTGATAGAATGTGTCAAAGATGAATTTAAAACTTTGCGTTCCAAGTGTGTGAAAAAATATCTCAAAGACATATTGTTCATGTTCTACCTAATTCCTCTTTTTATAAATTCCTATATTAGCAAGTTTGGTTTCATTTTTATGCAAGATATGGAAATTATTGATTGTGCTTCGACATTTCATTTATTTAATGTTTGTATCTTTATGGTGAATTTGTTAAATCATCCCATATATATAATAAAAACTAGGGCATGTTCTTTGTATGTTTTTGGTGACGGGAATGTCACAGAGTGGTATTAGAGCCAGGTTTCAATACTTGGTCTCTAGGAAAACTATGGTGACTAGGTGTCACAAGTATATTTTTTATGTGGAAAATTTCTCATTAGGTCCATTTAAAATTTCTGAAATGAATTGTTATGCATGATGAATTTAGTTTTATGCATATGAATATTTATATTACTATGGACCAACAAAATTGGATAATTTTCAGACTATTAGCCACAGCCAGAAATTGCAAGTTGCTATAAAAATTTCATATTGCCCACTTATTAAAAAAGCAAAGCAAAATGGCTAGTGAGCCAGAATTGTTGAATATGGCCGATGAAATGGGAAATGATGTTGCATAATAAATTCAAATGGCCATGGAAATGAACAGAATGAAATGGGGGAAAAAGGAAATGCTCCAAGACTTAAGAAGGCTACAAATTGAAAATAAAAGGATTTTACATAATCAAGAGTAGCATAATCAAGTGAATATGCAGGTGCTCCAAAATTTGATTCAGCTACATAATCAAATGAAAAATGTGTCTACATCATTGTCAAAATAGGAACATGGAGAATCTATGAGAAGGATCCATTTAGAGAGGCTTCATCACTCCAAAAACATAGATGCTAGTAAAATGGGGAAACACTCTCATGTAAAATATGATGAGAGACATTATGAAAAAAAAATAGATCCTCTTTCTGACTGGTACTAGAAAATAAGGTATGAAGAAGACCCATTATAGGGTGACTTTGGAAACTAAAACCTCTCACCTTTAATAGGGAGAAAACAAGTGAAACTGCTAAGATGTGGTTGCTAGAAATGAATAAGTATTTGCAACTACACAATTACTTAGATGACCAGAAAGCTAAAATTGCAATATTCAACATACAAGGAAAATCCTACTAGCGATAGGAGTAGTTGAAACACATGAAAGGAATTGATGAAATACATATTTCTTGGGACATAATTTGAAAAATATCTCAAGCATGAATATTTATCTCAGTAATATTATGACATGAAGATGAAAGAGTTATTTACACCCAAGCTGGGAAGCATGTCCATGGAGGAATATGAAATAATATTACTAGAATCATTGAAATATGTAGATTTTATTCATGATGATAAGGTTAAAATAAAAAGGTCCTTGAATTGGATTCCATCATTCTACAACGATAAAATTGCATATGATGAACCCCACACATTTAAAGAGACCATCCATAAAACCAAATTTTTGTATGAGCATAATAAAGGAAATAAGAACATTCATAAAGCTTGGAAAGGAAAAATTAAGGACAAGTAGGATTAGAGAAAGATGGGATACAAACCATTTGATGCCAGAGGAAATAAAGCTTAGTATTCTAGAGAGCATCTAGATGAATCAAAGATCGTTGAAAATGAAGGGTCAAGGCAACCAAATCATATTAAGTATTGGAATTGTGGTGGTGACCACTATGCAAAAAGATGTCCAAAGAAAGAAAACAAAGGGGGAATCGTTTATAAAGTACAAGAGGCCACTAAATTTGAGGATAAATCTAGAAGCATGACTTGGATTTATGTAGCTCTAAATAATAGGAAAAATAACCAACAATCAACAATGATTGAAATTGAAGGTAAAATAAATGATTTTCCAATTTCAATTTTAATTGATTCTGGAGCTTCTTACAATTATGTAAATATTAATCTGGTTGAAAGATGCAAATTAGTGAGCAAAAAATTGCATAAGCATAGAATGGTACAGTTGGCTGCTACCAAAATGAAAAGGAAAATTACTTCCATGGTTAAAAAATTTTGCATGGAAATGAATGGGTGTCATACCAAAGATTCTTGGGTAGTGTTCCTCTCGGTTCTTATGATTTGTTGATCGAAACATATGTGTCATGTCCCCTCCCCTCTCTCATCGTCAGGGAGGGCGCGACTACTACTACTATTCTGCTCTGATACCACAATGTCGCGTCCCCGCGGCTACTACTACTATGTCGCTCTGATACCACAATGTTGCATCCCCTCCCCTCTCTCACCATCTGGGAGGGCACAACTATGCTACTACTACGTTTCTCTGATACCACTGATGACACATACCCATACACTTGACTAATATGCATAATAAAAATTAATTTATTTCTTCTTCTTTAAACACATTCATGGGTCATGTTCATCCTTTAACATTCATTCTCCAGCTTAAAAATCACTGTAACATTCGTTCTACAGCTCACAGATCCACTCTCTAACTAGAAAAGTCATTTCCGCACTGAACCTGACTTTTTCGCCTTCCGCTTTCCGCATTCCTCAATGCGGCTTGCGGTAGGCGGAACTTTGAAAATTGCCATTGTTATTTCTGGCCTTTCTTCCTTTTGCGGTGGGGTCCTAGTAGCGGAAACTTGAGTTACGACAGAGTCATTCATTTATTATCTTGGTAATTTTCCCAATAGATTATTCATATTATTTAACAATAAAAATTTATGGAATAAATAAGTAAAATACCTATAATCTGTTTGATTTATGCAGTCCTTAGTATCTTGATTTATGCAATATTTATCATCTTGATGTTATCTTGCTAAAATGGTCTAGTGTGCCCAAACTAGGATTATCCTCCTAGCCAACTAGGAACAACCTCTATGGCTACCTAGATTTAGGAAACTTTAAGTCTCCCCACCCTACCTCATGCCCATGGTTCTAAGAACAACAATAGCAGATCATCCAACTAGTCCAATATAATTCAAGTCAATAGTTCAGTCCAATGCATCCAAGAGTTCACTCCTCTTTCTCCCTTCAAGAAAATGTTTTTTCCTCCAACCTTCACCCCCTTGCATCATTTTCTCTTCCTCAATTATTGATTTTTCGTCCCCCATATCCCAAATATCAACCATGCCTTTGAGAAGTAAGATGCAATCCAATAAAAAAATCCATCAAAATAAATTCTCATTTGGATATTAGGATTTCATGAGGTTGTAGGAGTCATGTTGGGTGGTGATGATCAAATTTTACCTATTAATACTCAAGGCACTTAGAAACAAACTGGATATGTCACACTTCAATCCTACCAAAAAGAAGAGTTTCTTCATCTCTGCATACATCTTCTTCACACCAAGATGGGCACAATAAAGTGCCCTATGGGGTTCCTTGAGGAAAGGATTTTTAATGTCCCCTTCCTCGAAAATGTACATCCTCCCTTAATATTGCAACAATACATCTACCTCAAAGTAATACCCATTGAAATTAGGTCCTACTTTCCTCCCATTTTGAAGTGATGAAGTAACCTTTAGGTGCCAACTATATTCGAGAATCTACCTTAACACTTGGTTTCATGCTCGAACATCAACCACTAGGTGATCTTTTCCCTTGATGTATGAAACTCCAAAGTGACACTCACTCATAAATTCACTCCATTGCCTCTTCCTAACATTTAGATCCCTTTGAGTGAAGAGATGCTTCAAACTTTCATGATCAATTTTGAGCTCAAAGCTTCAGCCGACAAGGAAATGCCTCCAAAATTTTAGTGCCAACATTATTACTGCCAATTATAAATCATGAGTGGGGTAATTATCTTCACAAATTTTTAATTTCATCAATGCATTTGATATTACACCACCATCTTACATTAACACAACATCCAAACCTTTCTTTGAGGCATCTGTGCATACTCTAAAGTATTTATTCATATCAAACACTTGTAGGAATATTGGTGCACTAGTTGTTAATATTTTAAGCTTGGAAAATGCAACATCACATTCATCTTTCCATTCATACTTGATCTGATTATGTTGCAATGTGGTGATCGGTTTTTAATTTTAGAGAAACCTTCCAAAACCTTCAATAGTACCCTACCAATCCCATGAAGCTTCTCACATTATGAACATTCTTTGGAAATTACCAATCCATTATGGCCTTCACCTTTTCAAGGTCTACCAAACCTATTTGTTCGGAAATTATATGACCTGGATAATGAATCTCCATCTAGTAGAAGGAACATTTAGAAAAATTACAATACAATTTGTGTTCCCTTAAGCATGACAACACAAATCACAAGTGATCCTCATGTTCCTTCTCGTTCTCTTTAATAGATAAGAATATCATCCTAGAAGCAATGCACAAAGTAATCTAAGTACCTTTAGACTACATTATTCAAGTGACTCATGAATATAGCTAGTGCATTGGTTAATCTAAATGGCACCGCTACAAACTTATAGTGCCCAAACGATGTCTAGAAGGCAGTATTAGGTATATACTTCCTTTATCTCGAGTTGGCAGTGACCTAATTGTAGATAGATCTTTGAGAAAATTGTTTCCCTCTTCATTTGATAAAAGAGGTCATCAATATGAGGCATCGGGTACCTATTCTTCACTGTGCCTTGTTCAAAACTCTATAATATATGCAAAGGTGTAAGTAACCGTACTTCTTCTTGACAAAGATTACAAGTGCACCTCTAGGTAAAATACTTAGTTGGATGAACCCTAGGTCTAATAGTTCCTTCAACTACATTTACAACTCACAGTGCTCTAGAGTCATCATCCTATAAGGGGTCTTGGAGATTGGATCCAAGCATTTTATTTTGAAACATATGGACACTTTTCACCACTTACTGCCTTGGCTACATATAACCAACAACCTTTCCTTAGAAAACATTTTACTTTCATCATTAAGATGAAACGTATGGACACTTTTCTCTTAATATCATGGATTTGAATGATCCTCACCTCATTATCTAAAAACAACACCTTCTTTCTGAAACATTCTAAGAAAGATTTATAAGCCTTTAGAAATTCCATGGCATTTATGAGATCCTACGTTCTTAGGGTAGTGACATACACCTTTGTTTGAGTTGTACACACCCCTTAGGCTATACACTCCTTAATACTTGGTCTTATTACTTGTTTTACGTTAAATCCATTTCAACTAATTGAAAACCGTTGTGTTCACGGGTTGCCAACCCACATCTATCTAATGCATATGGAAAAGTGAAACTATTTGTTTCTATAGGATCAAATAATATTTTAAGCTTAACATGATTTATCTTACCTAATGATTCCACCACATTGGATTGATGTCCATCCTGGTAGTTGTCAACCGCTACTCCCTGTTGGGATATTTCCCTCTTTATGCATGGTACTAGATTGTAAATCAAGACAATCACATTGATAATGTGGACCTCGAAAATCACAATAGGAAACCTGAGATGGAGGCTGAAAACTAAACTTTTGAGACCTTTGAGATGAGTTCATTCCTCTAGAATCCCTACCTTTTTGAACTAATCCTTGATAATTTCTTTGAATTTGGTGAATCCCTATTGATGATTGAGATATTGTATTGATTTCCATTGATTTATCCATTGTTGCAAATCTGGGTGTAGATGTGTTTCATAGGGAGGTGGATTAGCATATCCTACCCTAAGGTAGTTTTGAGGGGCCTTCCCCACGAACCATGAATGTTGTAAATTATTTGATCTCATGTCCCCTCTCTGATCCCCTTTTTCATCTAGCATTCATTCAACATAACATGCGTATTCAACTGCCTCTACAACTAAATTTGGTTTTCTCATTCATATTTGGTCCCTAATCATAAAATCAAGCCCATCCACAATGTACTCAACCTTGTTAGGATTATTGTAATCCTCCCTTGACCACGATAGTCTAAATGCCATCTTGTTATCTTAGGAATATGTTGCCACTTCATTAGTTCCATGGAAAAGTTATATGGGGTCCACCTACCACTTGATGCACCATCATGCATGAGTTTAGGAGATACAGAGATCAATCCCTATATTTTAGGATCCCACATTGACTCATGGGAGTCCCACCATCAGTTCACCCTAGCTGGTGTTGAGTTATGTTCCAATGGGCCATATTCAGTTAACCTAGCGCCACTTTTTCGTGATTTAAGGAGATTAGGCACCTTTGATCACCTACCTTGGTCAGTTAACTGATTGTGAGATGTTTTAGCTGTCAAGAGTTACACTAGTGAGCCTCTAGTGGTGATTTTCCACATTTAGTGATGTCCAGAGCCATTCAAAGTCATGGGAATTGAATCACTCCTAGAGGATTCAAATTCTCTCTATTGTATCATGGATGTATTTCATGCAGTTTAATGAATGTTCAGTTATGGTTATGTTGTTAAATTGTTTACTCTTGTTTTAATAATTTCACCATGATTATTTGGAAATTACTTTACTAAAATTGTTCCTCATTCATTCTTCTTTCACAGTGAGGTTCAATACATATTGATGATATTGTGGCCTTGCTAATTTTACATGGTATCAAAACTTCATCATCCATTTTCAATCCTCAGATACTTCCGTTGATGCATCATAAGCAACTGGGTTCCACATAAATCATCGTATCATTGCATAAATATGTTTGGAGTTATCAAGCGAAATCTAGCTAGTTGTGAAGCACCATGATATTGTGCTCATGTTGAAGTAGATATTGATTAAGTTGGTTTACCTTCTAATTGAAAGTTTTTTGCAAGTTATTTGAAGAATACAGAAGAATTGTGTTGCTCCTGAAGCTACAAAATGGATAATTCAACAATCTTGACACCGAGGATCCTCACATCCTTCAATTACCTGGATTGGAGGGGAGATATGCAAATTGTGTTGTGCAACAAAGGTCTGTATAGGGTTACAATGGGAAAGGAGGTCGAACCCCAGTAGCCTTTAGATAAATATAAGTACTTGAACAAATTGGATGAATCCCTTGGTTTCATGTCCATTCATATCTCCAAGGAGTTAAGGCTTCCACCTTAATGGATTTAAAAAAACGAGGGAAGTATGGTAGAAGCTTGAATCATTGTTTGGAAAGTAGGATGAGATGAGAAGATACATTTTGGAGAATGAGATAATTTATCTTCAACCCAACAACTTCAAAACCATCCAACAATTATTCTCCAAGTTCAAGTATTTGGTCATGCAATGCAAGCAGTGTGGAATTGACAAGAAAGATGAGCAATTGGTGCTCTCCGTTCTAAGAAAAATTCGACTAGAATTTTCAATATTTGTATCCACCTTCCAATATGGGAGACTGACAACCCCAAATTGGAATTCTGTCACTTGATGCATTCACCGAATCCCTCATTCAAGAACAAGAAAGCTTGATCCAAATGTGAGCACTCAAATCCTCCAATAATCAAGCTCTTTTGGTTGGGGATACCAACAATGCACAAGCTAAAGGGAGACATAAGGGGAAGGAAAAAAAGAACACTAAAACCAAACCAAATCAGAAGAAAAATCCTTCAGATGGAGCCTCTAGTTCTAAGAAGGATAAGCAGAAGAGGTTTGAAAATACCAAGTGTCTGTATTGGAAGAGAGGAAACCATCTAGAGAACCTATGTATGAATAAAACAATAGATAATATGTCAAGACTTCTTGAACAAAATAATATTTCCCTCCCTGATGGTGTAAGAAAGACTGGCTCTGGAAGAAATAATGAAGGTCATGAGAGATGCCATGCATTGAAGGATGGATTCTCACAATCACAAGCCTTCCTCATTGATTCAGAATCCTCAAACCACATGGATGCCTCCAAATAATCATTTTCTTATCTAGATCTCATTGGTGTTCCTAACATACACATGGGAGATGACTCTCAAATCCTATTTGTTGGGAAGGGTCCAGTTCAATTTGAGCATGGAGTGTTCAATAATGTCCTATATGTTCCCTCCTTAGCAGCAAATATGTTGTTTGTATATAAAATGACCCATACAGGTTCACCAAAGCAAGTTGTATTTGAACCTAACATAGTTGAGATCTCATAAATCTCTACTAAGAAGCTGATAGCGAAAAGAGCTACAAATCATGCCTTCAAGGAATATGAGTTCTCTCATGTTTTATACTTACACCAAAGTTCCCTATTGACTCATGCTAATGAAACAAGTAGAATCTGACATGAGAGATTCAACCTTCTGAATTTCAAATACCTACAACAGCTGCACAATGAATAAATGGTTGATGGATTGCCTCTCATCAAGTCATATCAAGTTGTTTGTGATGGATTCTTGGTAGGTAAGCACCCAGAGCGAAGGTATGAAGTTGGGAAGGAAAGAAGAGTTGCCTCTACAATATATTTGGTACATAGTAATGCCTTTGAACCACTGCCTACAAATCCATGAGTGGATCTGGATACTTTCTAACCTTCATTGATGACTCCTCAAGGTATAGTTGGATCCACTTTCTTAAGCAGAAGTTTGAGGTGTTTGAAACTTTCAAAGTTTTCAAATCCTTAGTTGAGAACACTCTTGGGAAGAAGACCAAAGCACTCAAATCAGAAAATGGAGGAGATTACATCAAAAGAGATTTTCAATAGCTATGTTCTTCATAACGTATTCAAATGCAACATTTAGTCCCATACACACCACAACAAAATTGTGTAGTTGAGTGGAAGATTTGAAAGAGATGGATACCTTCCTTATTGAAGAAAGATATCTTCCACCATATATGTGGGTTGGAGCAGTGAACTATGCTTCGTACATACAAAATAGACTACTTAACAAGTCAGTGGTTGGGGTCACTCCAATTTTGGGTCCCTTTACTAGTGTACATTGTTGGATTTCGAAATTAAACTCAATTGTTATTCCTTCATCTAAAAACTATGTTTTAAATGCCTAGAAATCGATTTAATGTGCTTAGCCACTGTATGAAATCTCACAAATCATTTGATGTTCCAACTATTGTAGGAATTCCCATAAATCATTTTTGTATGTCCCAGTTGTTGTAAATATTACCTTGGGTTCCTTTTTTTATTTACCCATGTTTATATAATTGTCTAAAAATTGCATTTTGAGAACCCAACAATCGTATAATTGTATAAACATAAAATTTGAGTTCCCAGTTCTCATGGAATCACCTTGAAATTGTTTGATTGCACTTAGTTTTGTTGAATTTGTCTAGACTTCCATCTATCTTGTTGTGTGTGTAAAATTATACCAAGAAAATAATTATGAAGTCATGGTCCAAATGTTGGCCTTGTCTTTTGATTGAATAGCCATTTGAGTACTAAGAGGGGTGATTTCATTTGAGGAAATCAGATTGATTGTTGTGGCTTTGTTTCTCATTTAAACCATGTCAATTTGAAGATAGTTTCAATGTTTGCAAGAGTTTCTTAGTTGTCTTGATTTTGTGTCAAAGAAATGTTGGGGAAATTACCATTTTGTTAAACAAATTTGAATTGAATAATTGAATGATCTATAAGGAGTAATAATTCATGTTTCTAAATCTTGCTTGAATACGTTACAGGTGGTTGGAAATTGTTTCTTCTCTATTGAAAGTTTTACTACAGACTTTACATACCATGTGTTTGATAGAATGTGTCAGAGATGAATTTAAAACTTTGCGTTCCAAGTGTGTGAAAAAATATATCAAAGACATATTGTTCATGTTCTACCTAATTCCTCTTTTTATAAATTCCTATAGTAGCAAGTTTGGTTTCATTTTTATGCAAGATACAGAAATTATTGATTGTGCTTCGACATTTTGTTTATTTAATGTTTGTATCTTTATGGTGAATTTGTTAACTCAGCCCATATATATAATAAAAAATAGAGCATGTTCTTTGTATGTTTTTGGTGACGGGAATGTCACAGAGTGGTATTAGAGCCAGGTTTCAATACTTGGTCTCTAGGAAAACTATGGTGACTAGGTGTCGCAAGTATACTTTTTATGTGGAAAATTTCTCATTAGGTCCATTTAAAATTTCTGAAATGAATTGTTATGCATGATCAATTTAGTTTTATGCATATGAATATTTATATTACTATGGACCAACAAAATTGGATAATTTTCAGACTATTAGCCACAGCCAGAAATTGCAAGTTGCTATAAAATTTCATATTGCCCACTTATTAAAAAAACAGAGCAAAATGGCTATTGAGCCAGAATTGTCCAATATGGCCGATGAAATGGGAAATGATGTTGCATAATAAATTCAAATGGCCATGGAAATGAACAGAATGAAATGGGGGAAAAGGAAATGCTCCAAGACTTAAGAAGGCTACAAATTGAAAATAAAAGGATTTTACATAATCAAGAGTAGCATAATCAAGTGAATATGCAGGTGCTCCAAAATTTGATTTAGCTACATAATCAAATGCAAAATGTGTCTACATCATTGCTAAAATAGGAACATGGAGAATCTATGAGAGGGATCCATTTAGAGAGACTTCATCATTCCAAGGACATAGATGCTAGTAAAATGGGGAAACACTCTCATGTAAAATATGATTACAGACATTATGAAAAAAATTAGATCCTCTTTCTGACTGGTACTAGAAAATAAGGTATGAAGAAGACCCATTATAGGGTGACTTTGGAAACTAAAACCTCTCACCTTTACTAGGGATAAAACAGGTGAAATTGCTAAGATGTGGTTGCTAGAAATGAAGAAGTATTTGCAACTACACAATTACTTAGATGACCAAAAAGCTAAAATTGCAATATTCAACATACAAGGAAAATCCTACTAGCGATGGGAGTAGTTGAAACACATGAAAGGAATTGATGAAATACATATTTCCTAGGTCAAAATTTGAAAAATATCTCAAGCATGAATATCTATCTTAGTAATACTATGACATGAAGATGAAAGAGTTATTTAAACCCAAGCTGGGAAGCATGTCCATGGAGGAATATGAAATAATATTACTAGAATTGTTGAAATATGTAGATTTTATTCATGATTATAAGGTTAAAATAAAAAGGTTCTTGAATTGGATTCCATCATTCTACAATGATAAAATTGCATATGACGAACCCCACAAATTTAAAGAGACCATCCATAAAGCCAAATTTTTGTATGAGCATAATAAAGGAAAGAAGAACATTCATAAAGCTTGGAAAGGAAAAATTAAGGACAAGCAGGATCAGAGAAAGAAGGGATACAAACCATTTGATGCCAGAGGAAATAAAGCTTAGTATTCCAGAGAGCATCTAGATGAATCAAAGATCGTTGAAGATGAAGGGTCAAGGCAACCAAATCATATTAAATATTGGAATTGTGGTGGTGACCACTATGCAAAAAGATGTTCAAAGAAATAAAACAAAGGGGGAATCATTTATAAAGTAAAAGAGGCCACTAAATTTGAGGATAAATCTAGAAGCATGACTTGGATTTATGCATCCCTAGATAATAGGAAAAAAAACCAACAATCAACAATGATTGAAATTGAAGGTAAAATCAATGATTTTCCAATTTCAATTTTAATTGATTCTGGAGCTTCTTACAATTATGTAAATATTAATCTGGTTGAAGGATGCAAACTAGTGAGCAAAAAATTGCTTAAGCATAAAATGGTACAGTTGGCCGCTACTGAAATGAAAAGGAAAATTACTTCCATGGTTAAAAAAATTTGCATGGAAATGAATGGGTGTCATAGCAAATATTCTTGGGTATTGTTCCTCTCGGTTCTTATGATTTGTTGATCGAAACATATTTGTCATGTCCCCTCCCCTCTCTCGTCGTCAGGGAGGGCGCGACTACTACTACTATGCCACTCTGATACCACAATGTCGCGTCCCCACGACTACTACTTCTATGTCGCTCTGATACCATAATGTTGCGTCCCCTCCCCTCTCTCACCATCTGGGAGGGAACAACTATGCTACTACTATGCTTCTCTGATACCACTGATGACACATACCCATACACTTGACTAATATGCATAATAAAAATTAATTTATTTCTTCTTCTTTAAACATAGTCATGGGTCATGTTCATCCTTTAACATTCATTCTCCAGCTTAAAAATCACTGTAACATTCGTTCTGCAGCTCACAGATCCACTCTCTAACTAGAAAAGTCATTTCCGCATTGAACCTGACTTTTTTGCCTTCCGCCTTCTGCATTCCTCAATGCGGCTTGCGGCAGGCGGAACTCTGCAAATCACCACTATTATTTCTTTCCTTTATTCCTTTTGTGTCGAGCTCCGAGTAGTGGAAACTTGAGTTACGATGGAGTCATTTATTATCCTTGCACATTCCTCTTTCCACATTCTATCGCAGACTTTGGGCATCGAAAACCTAAGATACCTCATCACCAATTTTTCACCTTCTGCTTTCCGCAAAGGACTCCGGATCGCGAAAAAACCTGAAATACCTTATGCTCACATTTCACTTTCTGCTTTCCTCCTTTCGCATTATGCGGTGGACTTCGGGTAGCGGAAAACCCAAATTGCCTTATAATCAATTGCTCACTTTCCTCTTTCTACCTTCCTCCTTCCGCACTCTGTGGGAGGATTTCAAGTAGCAGAAAACCTGAAATGTTTTATCACGTACCCATGCCTCAATATCATGCAGAATTGAAAAAAAAATTCATCAAGAACCTTTACTGTTCATCAAAGTACAGTGCATGGCCGTGACCACATCCAGACATTTTCAACACTGTCATGCTCCCTCCCGTCTTCCATTGATCAGTTCAATGATATGAAAGGAAAGATCTCAGAGGAGATCAGACGGCGGAGAGAAAACGCGATGAAAATCAACGATCATAAATGATCCCACAGCTGGAATCAAATCAACGTCTAAGAATTCACCCACAAAAATCAATGGTGTGGAAAGCCTGAGTTGCAGGGTCGAAAAGTTACAAAAATTGCAATCTACTTCCTACAACCTGCATCCCACATCAGAAATAGATCAACGGCGGAGAATCATCCCATGAAGATCGACAGCGGGGAGACTTGAATTGCGGGATTGGGAATTATGGAAATCACGACACTGGGATCCTGCATCCCGCATCTCACAAGTTGCAGAGAGGAAATTGTAGAAGGGAAAATTGCGGAGACCACGATCTGCGAATCTGGCATCCTGCAAACTGCGTAAATGGAAATTTCTAGCAGAAAACTCAACTTTTTCACTGAATTCTTGAATCAATCTAATCATTCAAGCCATAACCGATCTGGCCAGTCCACCCTGCAACTTAGTTCGAAATAGGTTGATGGAAAACATACACAGATGCCTATAATTGCAGTTATCCAAAGGAACGATGCATCAATTCAATTCAACACAACAACATGTTCATCACATTCCATCAAGCCATTTACAATACAAGAATACAACTGCAGAGAATAACATAGAAAAGAACACTTATCTTGAACAGAACTTGTCCCGCAACTAGCTATGTCGCTGCAATGTTCCTCCCAACCATAGGCCAATGCGCTCATTAATCTCTCAGTGACACTACCACCCCCGAGCTGGGCATGATTTCCTCAAGGAATAAGGGAACACTAGTAGACTCATACATAGCCAAGGTGCCATAACACTCATCCAAGCCAACACAGTTGGGTTTATCAAGCTGCAGGGTAAAACATTCCAATAGATGGGTTTCACAGGCCACTCAACTAAGCCATCTCATAGTTGGGTATCACAGACTGAACACAAACAAGCCAACATTCACCTTTAAGGACCAGTCAAGCCAACAGATGGGTTTATCAGAATATACACAGTCAAGCCAGCTCACTACTGGGTTTATCAGACTATACATCCAAAGGTTACTCACCAAGTCAAATACAACAAGACACAACCAAGCCAACAGTGGGTTTATCAGGCCACCAACCAAGCCATCTTTTCAGTTGGGTTTATCAGGCTTCTAAGGAAATGGGAAGGAAGAACTACTAAGCTAGTGAGCTCATCTACATAGCAAGAACACCTTCACAAGACCTATCTGGACTAGATTCCCTAATGCCTACACATCCAACACATGGAAGTGTCCCCTTCTCTGCTCCATAGTCCCTTAGGATACACCTTCCCTTCCAGTGCTCTTCAAGATGTGCACAGCAGGTTCACCAGCCACTCTTATCTTATTGTGAGGTTCCACACTAGGTTTATCAAGCACATTCTACATCTCTCCTATTCCTAAGTCTTATACATAGTTCAGACCTGAACCAGGGTGCACAATACAACAACCACAGGGAGACTCTGCAACACAGGCTTACCCTGGAACATGCGTAACAGGGTCTCATACACTCCATATTATAAGATAACACTGCAACACAGCAATCATAGTCTTTCCAAGGGAAAAACACTCACAGAAGCTAACGATACACACAGGAAGAGCTCCGCTGCACCACAACGTCCCTCTCCTACGTAACGAAGATGGTGGTGAAAATGATGATTGAATCCGAACGTCCCACAATTCTCAAAACGTGAGAGTGAATCTAAAACATGAACGCGTGGGTCAAAACTAGCATACAGTTCTGGTGTTTTCTTGTCCATGCAAGCAAAACACGACATTCCAAAACTGGGTGCTCTGCCCAATTCGAAATTGCCCCTACTCTTCCCCTTCCAAACAATAACTACCTCAACCACCTTCTGGCAGAATAAATGGTTGGGAAGAGAAGACAAGAAAGAGGGTAGTTGACAGTTATGATGGGTTCTCCCCATGACACATGGATTTTCACCAAACTATCTCAGGGGAAATCATGTTCCCATCTCATTATTCGTTGCATTGACATAGCTGGTTGTGGGTTTTCATTAATTTGCATATTTACATGATGTCTACAAACGTGCTTGACTTTGCACAAAAACCATAGGCATCAACCATGATCGCCTATATACCAAACATTAATCAATGACAGGGCATTGGCCTTGAGCTCCTTGTCATGATTCGATATAATATTTACATCATATACATTAATGCAACGGGGTCAAAACCAAGGTGTTACATGCTTTACCTTTATCTTTTGTTTTCTGATTTCCACATTCTGTGGGAGGACTCCGGGGTGCAGAAAACCAACGTTTTTTCCTTATTTCTTTTTCTATTTTCCAATTTCTGCCTCCCACCTTCCGCCTTCCGCAAGCGGAGTCCGAGATGCAAAAAACCAACATTTTTACCTTGTTTCTTTTTCTAATTTCTGATTTCCTCCTTCCACCTTTCGCGGTAAACTCAGGGGTGTAGAAATCCACTTTTTTCCTTATTTCAACTTCTATTTCCACCTCCCGTCTTCCGCCTTCCGCCTTCCGTAGGCGGATTTCAAGGTGCGTAGACAGTCAAGTCAGATGCATTCTAAGTCCATAACTAGGATTCTAGCCTCCATGAACTTAAGCAAAATGCATTGGAAACCAAAAAGCATATGCGGATGTAAAATGAAGGAAAGTATAACAACAGTAAACTCTACTTGAATCTTTAGCAAGCATTCAACACATTCATAATAATTCTTAAATAAATACATTGCATAATTTATATAGAGAATACTTATCTTGAAGATAAAATTGGCCCGCAACTAGCTATGTTGATGCAACGTTCCACCCAAACATAGGCCAGTTGTGTTCATCAATCTCTCAACACAACTGCCACCCTCGAGTTGGGCATGATTTCCACAAGGAACTAGGGAACATCAGGCTCACACATAGCCAGAACACATCAAACACAGCCAAGACAACCTATAGTTGGGTTTATCAGGATACTCAGGCAGTGATTCACACATGGCCAAATGCACATCAAGGCTCATCCAAGCCAACTAACAGTTGGGTTTATCAGGTTGTTCATCCAAGCCAATATACAATTGGGTTTATCAGGCTGTCAACCAAGCCAATATACAATTGGGTTTATCCAGATTTCAACCAAGCCAATCTACATTTGGGTTTATCAAGATGCTAAGGCAGTGGAAAGGAAGAATTTCTAAGCTAGTGAGATCATTCATAGAGCTATGGAAACCTCCACAAGATCTATCTATCCTAGCATCCACAATACCTACACACCCAACACAAGGAAGTATCCCCTTCTTTGCTACATATTCCCTCAGTTCATACCTTCCCTTCCAGTGCTCTTCAGGGTGTGCATAGAAGATTAACCGGCCACTCTTATCTTTTTGTGATGTTCCTCTCTTCACTAGGTTTATCAAGCCAATTATGGGCCTCCTCCACTCCTAAGTCTTGCATACAGTTCAGACCCAAACCAAGGTACACACAACAGCAAACCACAAGGTGACACAACAAAACAGGGTTCCACTCTATAACATAGACAACCAGGGTTCCCAACCACTCAATAATATAGAAAAATAGGGTTCCAGTCAAGGATAGAGGAAGAGATACACTGCAAAATGTGAAATGAATGCATCTTCTAGCTCTCGCTACGTCTGCAGGATGATACTCTCAGTGAGGATAGGGATCGAATGAATCAATGATGGAGTGAGTTCCCCTCTTCCTTCCCCTGCATGAATGAGGAAGAACTAATAATAATGAATTGTTCTCAATAAATGAGGAGTATGGAATGGGCACACATTCTTCTGATTTCTTGCTTTAGAAACAATAATACGAGTTTTTAGAGACTGGAGACTTACCCAGGCATGACATCGACTTCCATGCCTGTCCCTACCCAAGGCATTAACTACCTCAACCAACTTCTGGAAGAAATGAATGATTGAGTGCATAGGACAAAAATGGTAGGTTAGAGCTTGAGGGTTCTCCCATCGACATCTGGATTAACACTGTTGGCTCAAGGGTTTGAATAACTCCCCTTCCTATTCCTTGTGAAATCATGCCCCCATCTCTTACGTTGCAGTGCATATCTAGTTGTGGGTATTTTATTAAATTGAATATTTACATGATATCTCAAAATATACTATGCTTGACTAGCATTAAAACCATCGGCATCGATTTTTAATCGTCGATACATAAAAAACCAAATCGATGGTGGGGCCTTGGCCTTGAGTTCCTCGCCATGATTTAATAACAATATTTACATCATGTACAATTTTTAATACCATGGGGTCAAAAATGGGGTATTACATTCCCCTCCCCCTACATTAGCATTGTCCTCAGTGCTATGCAAAATTGAACAAAAATGGATGTGCCACTCTCATGGAATCCTCTAGCTCCAACGTAGCCTCATCAGGACTGTAGTGCTTCTATTTCACCTTTACCTGTCCAACGGCTAATTTTCATAGCATTGTTACCTTCTTGTCAAGGATGCGCAATGGATCGGCTTGGAACTTTCCCTCGGGTTCCACCTGGATCACATCCCAATTAATCACATGGTTAGGATCATGTACATATTTCTTAAGCAAAGAAACATGAAAAATATTATGAGCTCTAGTGCTATTAGGAAATGCAAGTCTATATGAAACTGGCCCTATTATTTCAAGCACTTCAAATGGCCCACAATATCTAGGTGACATCTTGGCACAACTCCCAAGATTCAACGAACTCTTCCTTGGCCTCACTCTAATATAAACATGATCCCCGATAATGAACTCCTTGTGCACTCTATACTTATCTGCATAGCTCTTCTATCTACCTTGGGATGCTTTCAGGTTTTGCTTGCTATTTGCAACCTCTTGTTCCATTTCCTTAAGCAATTCTAGACCAAGCACAATCCTGTTCACTGGATTATCCCAAGTCACTGGTGTCCCACACCTTCTTCCATACAAGGCCTCATATGGACTCATTCCCAATGATGCTTGATTTCCATTATTATATGCAAATTCTACCAAGTGTAAATAATCCTCCCACTTGGTTGGTTTGTCCATTACATACATGCAAAGCATATCTTCAAGCACCTGATTCACTCTCTCTGTTTTGCCATCGGTTTGAGGATGGTAGGTGGTGCCAAAGTTCATCTTTCTGCCCAAATCTGCAAAAAGACCCTTCCAAAAATTGGAAGTAAACTTGGTATCTCTATCAGAAACTATTTCCTTTGGAAATCCATGCAATTTGAAAATTTCCTTCATGAAAATTTTTGCAATGGCATCAGCTTTATATGTGGACTTAACCGGTATAAAATGTGGTAAAAGTGTGATTCGTTACATTATCAACTCAAATAGTTGAAGGATCTTTGATCCATCTAAAGCTCTATTTCCATATAGGTTCAAAAACTTCCCTGTGAATACCATGGTTCATGGAATAACATACCTTCTCGTAATCTGGATCTGAAATGAGAAAAGAGAAACACATTTTTTATTCCAAGATAGTGACACGGAATGTTTTAAAGGTTAATGAAATCTTTCCAATTAGAGAAATCAAATATCTATGGCAATCCAAAGAGATTTTTTCATCATGACTAAACCTTCAACTTATGGATGGAAAGACCACATGTTGAAGCCAAATAGCTATAGAACGATGACTTTGGTTTACTTGGGTTATCGACATTTCGTTCAAGCTCGGTGGAATTTGTTCTCCTGGGGATCGGAATCAATAGAAATAGGGAACAAAGTAACTAGTAAGATTTGTGATTATTTGAAACTTTTCAAATTTATCTTTCTATGGGGATCATCTAGAAAGTGAGCAAGTATTCTACGATTCAGAGCCATTCACTAAAAAAAGAGAGATAAGGGGGTAAAAGAGAAGAAACTGACGTAGATGCTATGGGTATGATAATAAATTAGGGTTTTATTAGAAAAGAAAAAAAAAGAGGAGAAAGAATTGAAATCTCCTTTAACAAAGATTTGATATAAATACTTCGCTTCTTCCCTCATACCGCTCTCTATCCCCCATAAAGGATCTGAATGACATGAAATTCTCATGTTCAGTTCTGAATTAGAGGCATTGAATAATCAATGTCGACTATAACCCCTAGCCTTCCAAGCTAACGATGCGAGTTTGATTCCCGCTACCCGCTAACATATATCTACCTATTCTATCTCTATCTCTATATAGATAGAATAGGTAGATAGAAAGTGATCAAGTATATAACATAACTTCACGATGCATTCAAAATTCATTTTTTGTTTCAATGTGAAATAGATTCCATTCTTTTCTTTTCCTATCCTAACCTCATTGTGAATAAAAAGGTGGATCGGGCGGGATAATGTATGCCAAAGAGAGTGAAAAGGAAAAAAAATGGAAGAGAGAAAGAGTGTCCGTCGTCTAATGGATAGGACAAAGGTATTCTAAACCTTCAGTATAGGTTCAAATCCTATTGGACGTGATACTCTTAAATTTTTCTAATTTGTTGTGCAATGTATTGGAACAAATTATTCAGCTCTTTTTTCTGTTCTGAATGGTCCCACAAAATTAGAAAATATTCACTTTTTTTCTTGATGTACAAAAATTTCAGTATGTTCCTTAAGAGCCTCTTCCAAATGTCTTTTGTTTCTTTCGTAAATGTACCAGTAGAACGTATAATTTCTCCGAACAAAGGTTTATTCTTTATCAAATACTCACGTAACTGAACAAGAAATTTTCTAACATGTGCTATCTCTAATATATCTAGGTATCCATTCGTTCTGGTATAAATAGTAGCTATTTGTTCTTCTACTTTCAAAGGAGCCGACTGAGATTGTTTGAGCAACTCACGTAATCGTTGACCCCTTGCCAACTGATATTGAGTAGATTTATCAAGGTCAGAAGCAAATTATGAAAAGGCTTCCAACTCTACAAATTGAGCTAACTCTAATTTCAATTTTCCAGCTACCTTTTTCATAGCTTTTTTCTAAGCCACGGATCCTACTCTAGATATGGAAATACCCACATTAATAGCAGGTCAGATCCCAACATTGAATAGATCGGCCGATAAAAATATTTTTCCATAGGTAATGGAAATTACATTAGTGGGAATATAAGCTGAAACATCTCTAGCTTGAGTCTCAATGATTGGAAGGGCTGTAACACTTCCCTCACCTAACTGGGAACTTAATTTAGCTACTCTTTCCAAGAGACAGGAATGCAAATAGAAAACATCTCCCGGATAAGCTTCTCGACCTGGTGGTCTTCTTAATAGAAGAGACATTTGTCGATAAGCTTGTGCCTGTTTGGATAGATCATCATAAATGATTGAAGTATGTTGTTTCATATACATGAAGTATTCAGCCAAAGCTTCCCCCGTATAAGGAGCGAGATATTGTGATGTAGCAGGAGAATCCGTAGTTTCCGCTACCACAATGGTATATTCCATTGCGCCACGTTCTCGAAATGTATTAACTACCTGAGCCATGGAAGAGTATTTTTGACCAATTTCTACATAGACACAGATTACATTTTGACCCTTTTAATTAAGAATAGTATCTGTAGCTACTGTTGTCTTACCGATCTGTCTGTCCCCAATAATTAATTATCATTGACAACGTCCTATAGGAATCATAGAATCAATAGAAATAAGCCTTGTTTGAAGGGGTTCATATATAGAACATCTTGATTTAATACCTAGAGCCGGAGATTCAATCAATTGAAATTCGAAAGCTGAAATTTTACCATTGCCATCAATGGGTTGGGCTAGAACATTTACAACATGACCCAAATAGGCATCACTTATTGGTACATGAGAAATTTTTCCCATTTCTCTCATGGAACTGCCTTCTTGTATCATCAAGACATCTCCCATTAATATAGCTCCAACATTATATGATCCCAGATTTAAGGAAATGCGTATTGTACCATCTCCAAATTCCACTAATTCCTCTGTCAATACTTCATCAAGACCATGAATACGAGCAATGCCATCTCCTACTTGCAGTACGGTGCCAAGATTACCAACTCTTACCTTCATTAATTTGTCCACCACAACCATGATGGAATCATGTTGTCACATAGTCATTGGAAATCCTGTAATAAAATCCATGGAAATGACTTCCCATTTCCATTCCAGAACTAGAAAAGGTTGCAATAAACCTGCTGGGTTTTGATGTTCAACCTTCACCTGCTGACATTTCATGCACTTAGAAATATACTCAACAATGTCCTTTTTCATTCCTAGCCAAAAATACTGCTTTCTGGTTGTAGCAATTGTTTCCTGATATCCTGGGTAACCTAAATATGGAGTTTGATGGATCTCATCCATAACAATTCTCCTCAAGTCTGCCACATTTGGAATATAAATTTTGTTCTTATAAGTAAGAAGTTCATCTTCTTCCAATTTATATTTCTCGTACTTCCTTTCAAGGCTTTGCTACTGCAACTTGTCCTTTATTTGTACGTACATTTCATCCCTAGTAATATGGTTAATAATCTGCTACCTCAAATCTGGTTGGAAAATACTAAGAGATGCCACATGCATTTCATGTACCTTCATGCTGAGTGCATAAGCCACCTTGTTTTCTTTTCCCTTTATATGTTTGATTTCAAAATTAAATTAACACAAAAATTCCAACCATCTAGCTTGTCTAGCATTTAAATTTGGTTGATCAAACAAGTATTTCAGATCACAATGGTTTGTCCTTAGCTCAAATTTCCTTCCCATTAAATAATGCCTCCACATCTTGAGAACATGTACTATGGCTGCAAGTTCTAAATCATGAGTAGCATAGTTCTTCTCATGTTCCTTCCACTTTCTTGAATCATAGCAAACCATGTGGTTTTCTTGCATAAGAACTCCTCCAAGTCCTTGATTGCATGCATCAGTACACACCACAAAGTCTTTTTCTGGGTCTGCAATTTTCAAAATTGGTGCACTTGTGAGAAGATTCTTCAACTGATGGAAGCTCTCCTCACATCTTGGTGTCCATACAAACTTTATCCCCTTCCTTTGCAAGGAAGTGATTGAATGTGCGACCTTGGAGAATCCTTCAATGAACCTCCTGAAGTCCTGCAAGTCCCATAAAGATCTCACATCTATCACATTTCTTGGAGTTGGCCAATACATAATGGCTTGAATATTCTCAGGGTCCACGAGTATTCTTCATCTGAGATAATGTGACCCAAATAATGGATTTTATCTTTATAAAAGTCACATTTGCTCAACTTTGCATCCAGCTTATGCCCCCTTATCAATTTCAATGTCATTCTTAGATGTTCTTCATGCTCTTCTTCATTCTTAGAATAAATAAGAATGCCATCTAGGAAGACAAAACCAAACTTGTCCAGATACTTGCTAAAAACACTATTCATGAGACACATGAATATAGTTGGTGCATTTGTGAGACCAAATGGTACCTCCACAAAATCATAGTGTCCATACCTTGTTCTAAAGGTTGTCTTATGAATATCTTCCTCTTTGATTCTTACCTGATGGTAACCAGACCTCAAGTCAATCTTTGAAAATACCTTTGCTCCTCTCATTTGATCAAAAAGGTCATCAATTCGAGGTAAAGGGTATTTATTCTTCATAGTGACTTTGTTCAACTATCTGTAGTCAATGCATAACCTGAGTGTCCCTTCTTTATTTTTCACAAACAGAACTGTGCTCCCCACGGGGACACACTCAACATGATATACTTATTTTCCAACAACTCTTGCAACTGCATTTTCATCTCTAGCAATTATGGGGTGCTCATCCTGTAGGGTGTCTTGGACACTGGTTCTGCTCCAGGAACAAGGTCAATTGTAAAAATTTGTCTCTTTGGAGGAAGTCTTGGAATCTCATAGGGAAAAACATCCCTGAATTCTTGCAATACATGATAGTCCTCCAACCTAGGAGTTTCATTTTTCGTTGCCTCTAAAACTAGGGCTGCATACAATCTACAACCTTTCCTACATAACTTCTTCAACTGCAGTGCTGAAATATGCCTAACATAAATCACCTTTGGAATTCCTCTTACAACCCTTGGGTTTCGTTCTTCATCCATGCATTCAAATCTCTTGTGGTAACATAGAAGCTTAACTCTATGTGCTTCTAACCAGTCCATTCCAATGAGAGTATCATAGGAACCAAGTGGAAGAATATTCAAGTTTGCATAACTGCATGGCCCATCCATGACTAATGGACATTTATCTACCACTTCACTAACTTTCCTCTTGGTTCCAGTGGCTAGTTGAACTAACCATGATTTTCTATTCTTTAATTTCTTAAAAGCACAAATCTCAACAATTTTAGGAGTGATATAACTGTGAGTAGATCCAAGGTCAATCAAAACAGAAACTAATTGCTCAACAATCTTACCTTTGACTTCAACCACAGTTGATTGATGATCTTCCTAGTGGTCCTATAATGCTGCATAGATTCTAGGGATGGTCCTGACCACTTGACCCACAGTTTCATCTCCTTGGATGTTGTGAACTTGCCTTACATTCCCATTCTCATGGGGACAGTTCCTACACATATGGTTTCCTCCACATCCCCAACATTGGAGTGGTTCTCTTGGATCCTTTGGATCTCTTGGCCTGTCTCCCATCATTATGGTTGGCTTAGTCACATCTTGTGATGGCTGCCTTTGCTGATTTTGAAGGTGAGAGGGTTTGAAAAGGCTTTCTTCCTTTGGTCAAAATTCTCATTCTTCTTGTCTTTCCATGCCTTATGGAAATCAGGTCTGCTTTTGTTCTGGTCATAGAAATATTTGGCCTTCCTTGTTGCCTCTTCTAGAGTTCAAGGCTCATCAAATTCAATCGTATCTTTATATGACCTAGGTAACCCACTTAGGAAACACTAAATTTTCACTTTATCTTCTCTAATATACCTAACATACCTCAACAATTCCAAGATTTTATTTGCATATTCTTCCATGGTTAGCTGTCACAATATCAACTCATGGAACTCTTCAATCTTATCATCATAGTACCTATCAGAGAGGTAATTCTGCTTGAAATATTTCTTGAACTGTTTCCACATAATATTTTTGTCATTGATCTTCTTCACTTTCCTGAGGTGCTCCCACCATATAGATTCTCTTCCATTTAAGTTGAAAATGGATACCCTTGCCTTTATATTTCTAGAGTAGTCTTGGACCTGGAAATACTTTCTCATTCCAAGAAGCCAACCTTCATCTTCTTGACCGGACTTTACCTCACCATCAAACGTAGGAGGATTTGCCTTCTTAAATTCCCTATGTGAACGGTTATGGTAACGCCTCTTTCTCTTATTCCTGTGAGATGAATAGATTGAATCCCCAATGGATTCTTTAGAGTCAAATGATCCTCTAGAATATATTTTTGGAGTATATGTTATATCTCTAGAAACTCTTCTTGAGCTATTTGTCCTCTTGTAGGGATTTCTTCTTGAACTATTCCCACTCCCTTCTGGATTTGTTGTCCGATGCCCAGATTTTATTTGCCTTTGTATGCCTATAAAACTCTGTAGCATGGATGCATTCAATTGATTTTTCTCTTCCTAAGCTTTAATCATCCGTTCATTGTCTTCTCTGCAACTTTGCGACTCCACCCTTAGGCTTCTAATGGTGGCTACAATATCTAGGGGAGTCTCTTGATATATTTTCCCATTGGATTATGTTTCAGCACTCCCAACCTATACATTTTCCCCCATGGCATCTGCCTCATGGCCCATAGGGATCTTATGCATCATCCATGATGATCATCTTGGCCCAACCAATACCAAACTTTCCAAACTGCACTATCTGGAATGTTGCCTTTGAGTTGACTAGGATTTTGCAAAATGTGTTCATAAACACAATTGTTAGCTGTGCAATAATCTCATAAATTTATAACTACTTGTCGATTGTTTCGTTGCAGTTTTCTCTCTGCAAATTATTTATTCCAAACAAACTTTTATGGTTAGCACAAGTTTTCCATAATGTGGGAGAACTAGATGTTCCCAAAAGGCAATAGGGTTGAAACTCATAGCTTTGATACCACAATACCACGTCCCCTCCCAACTCTCACCATTAGGGAGGGCGTGACTACTACTTCTACGTTGCTCTAATACCACAATGTCACATCCCCTCCCCTCTCTCATCGTCGAGGAGGGCATGACTATGATACTACGTCGCTAATCTAATACCACTAATGACACGTACCCATACACTTGACTGATATGCATAATAAAAAATAATTTATTTCTTCTTCTTTAAACACAATCATGGGTCATTTTCATCCTTTAACATTCATTATGCAGCTTAAAAACCACTATAATAGTCGTTCTGCAGCTCACAGATCCACTATGTAACCAGAAAAGTCATTTTCGCATTGAACTTGACTTTTTTGCCTTCCACATTCCTCAATGTGGCTTGCGGCAGACGAAACTCTGCAAATCGCCACTGTTATTTCTAGACATTAACCTTTCTACGGCAGGATCCAGGTAGCGGAAACTCAAGTTACGATGGAGTCATTTATAATCCTTCTACCTTGCACATTCGACTTTCCACATTCTGTTGCGGATTTCGGGTAGCGAAAACCTAAGATACGTCATTGCTAATTGTTCACCTTCCACTTTTCATTTTTCGCCTTCCGCGGCGGACTCCGGATCACGAAAAACCTCGAAATACCTTATGCTCACATTTCACTTTCCGCCTTCCACATTCCACAGCGAACTCTGGGTAGCGAAAAACCCAAATTGCCTTATAATCAATTTCTCACTTTCTACTTTCCGCCTTTTGCCTTCCACACTCCATGGGAGGATCCCGGGTAGCGAAAAACCTGAAATGCTTTACCTTTATATTTTGTTTTATGATTTCCGCCTTCCACCTTCCGCATTCCGTGGATAGACACCAGGGTGAGGAAAACCAACATTTTGCCTTATTTCTTTTTCTGTTTTCCGATTTCTGCCTCCTGCCTTCTGTAGGAGGAGTCCGGGATGTAGAAAACCAACATTTTTACCTTGTTTCTTTTTCTATTTTTCGATTTCTATCTCCCTCATTCCTCAGTGGATTCTGGGGTGTGGAAATCCACTTTTTACCTTATTTCAACTTCTCTTTCCGCCTCTTTCCTTCTGCCTTCCACAGGCAGATTTCGGGGTGCGAAAACACTTAAGTCAGATGCATTTTTACTCTATAACCAGGATTCTAACCTCCATCAACTTAAGCAAAATGCATTGGAAACCAAAAAGAATATGCAGATGTAAAATGTAGGAAAGTAAAACAGTAGTAAACTCTACTTGAATCTTTAGCAAGAATTCAACAAATTCATAAAATTCTTAAGCAATTACATTGCAGAATTTATACAAAGAGTACTTATCTTGAAGATGAAGTTGTCCCGCAACTAGCTGTTGCTGCAATGTTCCACCCAACCATAGGCCAGTTGTGTTCGTCAATCTCTCAACACAACTGCCACCCCCAAGCTGGGCATGATTTCCACAAGGAACTAAGGAAAAGCATGCTCACACATAGCCAGAACACATCAAACACAACCAATCCAACCTACAGTTGGGTTTATCAGGCTACTCAGGCTGTGATTCACACATATCCAAATGCACATCAAGAGTCAGCCAATCCAAATAATAGTTGGGTTTATTATGCTGTTCATCCAAGCCAATATACATTGGGTTTATTAGGCTGTCAGCCAAGCCAATATACAATTGGGTTTATCAGTCTGTTAGCTAATCCAATCTATATTAGGGTTTATCAGGCTACTAAGACAGTGGAAAGGAAAAATTTCTAAGCTAGTGAACTCATTCACAGAGCTAGGCACACCTACACAAGATCTATCTGTCCTAGCATCCACAATACCTACACACCCAACACAAGGAAGTATCCCCTTCTCTGGTACATAGTCCCTCAATCCATACCTTCCCTTCCAGTGCTATTCAAGGTGTGCATAGAAGATTAACCAGCCACTCTTATCTTTTTGTGAGGTTCCTCTCTTTACTAGATTTATCAAGCCAATTTTGGGCCTCTTCCACTCCTAAGTCTTGCATATAGTTCAGACCCAAACTAGGGTACACATAACAACAAACCACAAGGTGACACATCAAAACAAGGTTCCACTCTATAACATAGACAACCAGGGTTCCCAACCACTCTGTAATACAAAAAAACAGGGTTCTAGCCAAGGATAGAGGAAGGGATACATTGCAGAACGCGAAACAAATGCCTCTGTTAGCTCTCGCTGCATCTGTGAGATGATACTCTATGTGAATATAGGGATCGAATGAATCGATGATGGAGTGAGTTCCCCTCTTCCTTCCCCCGCGTGAATGAGGAAGACCGAATAATAATGAATCGTTCTCGGTCAATGAGGAGTATGGAATGGGCACGCAGTCTTCTAATTTATTTCCCCAAAAGCAAGAATATGGGTTTCCAAAGACTGCAGGATTACCCAGGCATGACATAGAATGCCATGCATCTCCCTACACAAGGCATTAACGACCTCAACCAACTTCTGGAAGAATTGAATGATTGAGTGTAGAGGAAAAAAAAGGGTAGTTGAGAGCTTGAGGGTTCTCCCATCAACATTTGGCTTAACCCTATTGGCTCAAAGGGTTTTAATAACTCCCCTCCCTATTCCTTGTGAAATCATGCCCCCATCTCTTTCATTGCAGTGCATAACTAGTTGTGGGTATTTTATTAAATTGCATATTTACATGATATCTCAAAATATATTGTGCCTGACTAGCACTATAACCATCGGCATCAATTTTTAATTGTTGATACATAAAACACCAAATCAACGGCAGAGCCTTGGCCTTAAGCTCTTTGTCGTTATTTAATAACAATATTTACATCCTGTACAATTTTAATACCATGGGGTCAAAACCGGGGTATTACAATATTGGTGAGAAAAGCACTTTGTCGTTTTGGACTGCCATAATAAAATTATTACTTGCATGGATGAGGACAATAATACAATTTAAATAAAAGGCATTCCGAAAAAAAATTTCATAAAGATAATTTCAGCCATACAAATGGAGAAATGTTCAAGGAAAGGGTGGCACTTGTATTCTATACAAGATGAGGAAATAATAGTTGGAAAAGAACCAAGCATAAAATAACACCCAGTGTTGAAAGAATTCAAGGATGTGTTCCAGGATGTGCCCAAGTTTCCATCAAAGGGGGAAATTGACTTTACAATTAATTTGGTGCCTAGAGTTGTGCCACGATCAAAGGATCCTTACAAAATGAGCACCTCAGAGCTGAAAGAATTGTAAATGCAGCTAGAAGAGTTATTAAAGAAAGTTTATATACGAACCAGTGTGTCAACATGGTGATCTCCAACTTTGTTTGTAAGAGAGAAAGATGACACACTAATACTATATGTGGATTACATGTAGCTAAATAAATCTACAATCAATAACAAGTACCCACTATCAAGGATTGATGACATCTTTGATACTTTGAGAGGGAAAAAAGTATTTTCCAATATTGATTTGAGACCTGAGTATCACCAGGTGTGCATAAAAGATGAATACGTCATCAAAACAACTTTTAGAACCAACTATGGGAATTATGAATATATTTTCCTACCTTTTAGACTGACAAATGCCCCATCCACATTCATGTGCCTGATGAATGGTGTGTTTAAATAATGTTTGGACAAGTTCATTATAGTGTTCCTGGATGATATTTTGGTATATTCCAGATCTGAAAAAGAGCACGAAGAGCATCTCCAAATCACTTTGTAGATCCCGAGAGAAAATTAGCTTTATGCCAAGATCAGTAAATGCTCATTTTACCAAAAACAACTATTGTATTTGGGTCATATGATCTCATAAGAGGGAGAAGTAGTGGACCTAGCAAAATAAAATCCATACAGGAATCGCCTACTCCAAAATATGTAAGGGAAGTAAGATCATTTATGGGGATGGAAGGTTATTATCGAATTTTTCAGAGAATTTTTCTCTTAGATTTCAAATCGAATTACATCCTTACAAAGGAAGGGTGTGAAATTCATCTAGAACCAGAAGTGTGAAGACAACTTCGGACTCTTGAAATAGTTGCTCACATGTGCTCCAATCTTAAAAATTTCGATCCATACAAAGAGCATGTGCTATGTAAGATGCATCTCTAGAAGGACTTGATGGATTTCTAATGCAATATGGGCATGTAATTTTTTATGAATCATGGAAGTTGAAGGAGTATGAAAAGAAATATACTACTCATGACCTAGAGTTAGCTTCCATAGTTGATGCACTCTAGATGTTGAGGAATTATCTCATGGAGAAATGGTTGAGTTAAAGACATATCACCATAACCTGAAATACTTATTTGAGTAGCCTCATTTAAACACCAAACAAGATAGATGGATTTAATTCCTCACTTAATTCAATTTTTAAATCAATTACAAAAAGGAAAAGAGAACTGAGTGGCAGATGCACTCAGCAGAAGAAGTATTAGAGAGAATTTGAGATAAAAAATGGGCCTCCTAAGAGATGTACTACAAAAATATAAGATATATTAAAATATTATGAGTTAGGGGTTTTATGGGGTAGGTATATATGACAACTCACCTCCTACACTACTTTTTATGCATAATATAAATAACCATGGTTGAGTTACTTTTCTAAATTGACTATAAATAAATTTAATAAAATAACTCTACAATGATGTGACTAAGATTCATTGTAAATAAAATTAAACAAAAATGAATTTAATTTATATGCATAACTAACGTATTTTTTTTCATATAAATATCATTCATGAATTTAATTTATTTTAAAAGTACAAGTTTATATATATATATATATATATATATATATATATATTAGTTTGACATTATGATATTAAATACAATTGAGTGGATATATAATTTAAAACTAAAAAAACATGAAAATGACAATATATTGTTTTATAAAAAAATGTGAAAATACATTTTTATGAATTATGAGTACTTTACTTGAAAATGACAATAATATTATTTTATGAGAAAGTGAATTGTGAGTACTTTACTTGAAAATGACAATAATATTATTTTATAAAAAAATGTGAAAATACATTTTTATGAATTATGAGTACTTTACTTGAAAATGACAATAATATTATTTTATGAGAAAGTGAATTGTGAGTACTTTACTTGAAAATAACAATAATATTATTTTATAAAAAAGTGTATGAGTACTTCACTTTATGACTTAAAAGTACTTGTACCACTACCTTGGTTAACTTTGGGTTTTCATCAACCATAGAAAATGTGACAAATAAGCATTCTTAACTCATGCAATGCCACCTCAACCATGGGGGATGATGTCATCTACTAGAATGTAATTGGTTGATTTTTATAGTACATTTTGGGTCTTTTGAGGCCCATTTTTTACCTCAATTTCTCTCTAATGTCAGATAATGCAAATTTCAGCTAGTAGCATCTAAAATACGGTTTGAAAATCAAGTTGCAATAAGCATTAAAAGTAGATCATCATTACTTACATGTTGAGGTAGCATTGTAGGCAAGCAACAAACCTTTAAAAATTTTCAAATATGCATTAGTTGAAGATGCAATTCTTCATTTTAATGGAATGATTTATATACTAGCTAAAAAAGAGTTAAAGGAAATGATATTACAGGAAATACATGATGTGCCTTATGTAGACCATCATAGGTGCCAAAATACTTTGGCAACAACTAAGAAAGAGTATTACTAGCCAAGCATGGAGAAATAAGTGGCCATGTTAATTGCTTAGTGCTTAGAATGCTAAAGAGTGAAAGAAAAGTGCAAGAATCCTACGGGATTATGAAATCCATTACCAATTCTAGAATGGAAATTACATGTAGTCACAATATATTTTATTATGAAATTTCCCAGGACAACAAAGTAGCATGATTCCATCATGGTTGTGTTGGATACGCTGGCAAAATCAGCTCACTTCATACTTATATATACAACTTTTAAGGCTGCAAATATTGCAAAAATATACATGAAAGAGATTGTTAGCTTGCATGGGATCCCCAAAGCAATAGTTTATGATCAGGATCCCAAGTTTACTTTAAACTTTTGGAGAGGTTTGTTCAAAGAATTTGATACAAATTTAAATCTTAGGACAACTTACCATCCACGGACACATGGGAAAACTAAGAGGTTGAACCAAATTCTTGAAGACATGCTAAGAATGTATGTGATGGACATGACAACCAAGTGGGAAGACTACCTATGCCTATTAGTGTTTGCCTACAATAATGGTTATCATGCATATTTAAAGATGGGTCCCTTTATATCATCCTATGGTAGAGGTTGCAATGTTTCAATGAACTGGGACAAACTGGTAGAAAGATTAATTATTGGGCCATAAATGCTTCAAGACATGGAAGAACAGGTGGTCAAGATTATATAGAATATAAAAGTGGAATAGGACAAATCAAAAAGTTTTGTTGACAAAAGTAGAGTGTTCAGAAAATTTCAAATTGGTGACAAGGTGTTCCTAAAAGTCAAGGGCGAGAAGAGTTCATTAAATCTGGGCATCTACAAAAAGTTGGCATCGTATTTTGTGGACTATTTGAGTTCCTAAGAAGATTAGGACCAGTATCTTATGAGATGGACCTACTACCAAATGTTAAAGTGCATAATATATTTCATGTTTCGTTATTGAAAAATATGTTCATGATCCTACTCACATACTTGATTGGTCCTTGATACAAGTAAAACCCGAGGGAGAGATTCAAGTTCATCCAGTGAGAATTTTGCATTGAAGGGACAAAAGAATCTGGAACAGGACCATCGAATAGGTAAAGGTCCAATGGACTCACTACAGTCCTAAAGACGCTACATGGGAGCTTGATGAAGTACCCATACTTGTTTTGAAAATTTTATAAA
>LPNX010583108.1:3404-90525 GCA_001517045.1 Pseudotsuga menziesii | reverse complement strand
ATTTCCCCCCCCCCCCCCCCCCCCCTGTTTCAAATCTATGGATTTTAATTGTATATGATATAAATATTAAGTTAAGTGGCTCGAGGACAGAACATGTGACTATGTACATGAATATCTATTTTTAATATTAAAAATATATCGAGCCACTAGGACAGAACATGTGACTATGTACATGAATATCTATTTTTAATATTAAAAATATATCGATGTCTGCATATGAGGTGGAACATTGAAAAGAGATGGGGGACCACTAGTGAGAGTGTAAAGGGGTTATGGAGAAGACCCATTATCTAAGGTACATGACCTTAGTCTAGTTTAAAAGGGAAAAAGGTACTTTTATGTGTTAAAAAGTTAAAATACTTTTATCAACTTTAAACCTTGTTTAACCCTTAAAAAACCTTGTTAAAATCCTAAGTGGGTGCTTATGTGGGCATTCAATGCTTACTAGATGGTGGGTCTCTTGAGTGAGAGTCCACATGGTTAAAAAATAGCATGCAAACAAAAGTAATGGTTGTTGAAGAATATTCATTCCACCACCTTCATTGTTACCCTACTAATTTTGGAAAATCAGCTTTCAAGAAACTAAGGGTATGAGCTGTTGAAGAATATTCATTCCATCACCTTCATTGTTACCTTACTAATTTTGGAAAATCAGCTCTGAAGAAACTAAGGGTATGAGCTACCAGTGGACAACTGAACCTGTAAATATGAAAAAAATTACATTAATCCTCATTATTGGTTGAGATTGGGTGAATTTTCCTATGAAACAGTGACCAATGAGATGATGGATAGTGTTGGAATTCTCTCAGTTGAGATTTTGGCATCAATGTCACAGTGCCTGTGGTTGGGTTGATCCATGGTTGTGCTTGATGAATTGATACTGAGAGGAGAATTACATTATTCATTATAGAACTGGTTGTAGACATTTTCAAGTTTCACTTCTTAAATTTATGCTACTAGTGTAAAATTGCGTGAGTTCCCGGGTAATTCCAATGAAAAATCTTGAGTACTCATGTTGAGTTTCTTGGTTCCAACTCAAGGGTGGCAGCTGGGATGAGAGAATTGGATCTCGATGTGCCAATGGATGGGAGGAGAGTGACTAGATGTATCCAGTTGCACCATTCAAGTGAACTTTAAGATAATTTATCCTATTGGAAGTATGTTCAAAGTATTTATTTTTTCGCAAGAGCATAGAATGCATATTCCATAATTGCAATTATAATTATAGAAATGTTATTTTTTGTAGCATTGAATCTATTGGATGTCTTATTATTTTGTTAAATAATATTAATTGATTATTGAAATTCAAGGTTAATATGTTTATCGCTATAGCATGCCAATTCACTCTCCTAAATCATGAAATTGTTATTGGTTAAATGCTTGCGAGAATTTTGTTTGGTTGTTGAGTATATAGCGCACGAATTTGTATGTATAAATATTTGGAATATACAAACTCGCATTTAGATTTATTGATCATGAACTTAATTATAAATGCCTATAATTTCTATGTGGGGATGCATTATTTGGTGGATTTCCCGTTATTAAGCTTCGCAAGAAGTTACCCAATTGCTATTATGTAATTGTATGGTTTCAAAGAGTTAATTTCTATTTATAATTTCTTTATTGCTAGGCGATTTTCCATCAAAATTGTTGTGTATTTCATTGTTTTCCATCTCAAAAATCCGTTTTTATGTTGCAAAATCCATGGGTGAAGAGGGAAATCGAATTGGGGATTTTAAAAGTCCAATTTTTGGCTCCTTTCTTGGTGTACATTGCTAAATTTAGATATTAAACCCAATTGTTGTTTCTTCATCTCAAAATTGTGTTTTGAATGCTTTGAAATTGATTTTATGTGCCCAAACACTGTATGAATTCTTACAAATTGATGTGATGTTCCAACTACTATAAGAATTCCCATAAATTATTTTTGTATGTTCCAATCTCTGTAAATATTATCTTTGAATCATTTTTTTGTTTACCCACAATTATTATTATAAAAAATCATGTTTTGAGAACCCAACAACTGGATGACTATATAAACATCGAATTTGAGTTCCCATCTCTCATGGAATTGTCTTGAAATTGTTTTATTGCACCCATCTTTGTTGAATCCATCTTTAATTTCATCTATATTGTTGTGTGTGAAACTCTCCTAAGAATTGAATTATGAGGTCATGGTCCAAATGTTGTTCTTGTATTTTGATGGAATAGCCATTTGGGTACTAAGAGGGGTGATTTCATTTGATGAGATCATATTGACTATTCTACCTTTGTTTCTCAGTTGAACTATGTCAATTTCAAGATAGTTTCGATGTTTGTGAGAGTTTCTTAGTTGGCTTGAGTTTGTGTCAAAGAAATTTTGGGAAATTACCATTTTTCTTAATGGAGTTCATTTGAAGAATTGAATGTGTTGTAGTGAGTAATAATTCATGTTCAAGTTATGGGTGGTTGGAAATTTTTTCTTCTTTGTTGAAATTTTTACAACAAACTTTACACACCATGTGTTTGATGGAATGTGTCAAAGGTGACTTTAAAACGTTGCAAGTGTTTGAAAAAATATCTCAAATATATTGTTCATGTCCCACCTATATTCCTCTTTCCATAAATCCCTATAGCAAGTTTGGTTTTAGTTTTATGCAGGCTACAAAAATTTGTGATTGTGCTTCTGCATTTCGTTTGTTTAATGTTTTTATCTTTATGGTGCATTTGTTAATTATGCCCTCCCCCGCCCCCCCACATATATATATAATTGGGCGTGCTCTTTGTATGTTTTGGGCAACAAGAACGTCACAATTGCATAGGCCTCCGATCTTAGGAAGAGTCTTAGAAAGTTCTCATAGACTTTGATACCAAAACACATGGGGTTTTATGGTAAGGCTATATCAGGTTTAGATTTCTCAAACAACCTCTTGAGGGATCGTATCTTTGAGACGCCCCCAATGTATTGAATGTTGAACGACAACAAGATCATAAATAACCCTTCTTTGAGGGCACAATATCTCTAAGGGCTCGGGATTCAGAAAAATAATCATATGATGTATTGTTAGAAGAAGATTCCTTCAATATAGAAGATAAGGGAATGTATTCAATATTAACAGAGCCATCAATAATTCCCCTTTTGGAATTACCGCCTTTCTTCTTTTTCCTCAAATGGATAGGGACATTCTAATGCCCTACAAAATTAATGGGAATGACATCATTTTTGTTGGAGGGAGCATTCGAGTAAATCGGGGAAGGGCTTTAAATAATGCATATTTGGTAGAAGAAGGATATACAAAGGGATCTGCTCTGGAGTGGCAAGTAGCCTTGGTATCCTCTTCCATAATTAATAAGGATCTATCTTCACTCGAGGATGAAGAAAACCCAATAGATTTAGGAACAAGATCCCTTTTCTGATCTTCACACTTACGACCAAGATTTAGAGGGGATGGAACTATTGTAGGGGAACCCCCCCATATTATTAGCTAATGGTTTAGAATATTTATCAATATTACCTAACACCGAAAAAACCCTATCCTACCTGAATTTGGAAACCCCAACTTCAGAAATCGAAGTATGATCATTCTTAAGAGGTATTGGGGTTGAACCAGAATAAGCACCTAAATCGTCTAAAATGTTTATAGGTTCATAGGGAGACCCCAAACCCACAACCCCAACACTTGAAGTTCTATAGTAATATTTTTCATCTGAGTTGATATATCTTAATTTAACATAATTTAAGCCTTCATATAATGTCAGTGAAGAATATTTTGAATTACCTCTTTCATAGACTGGGGACTTCACATTATGAGAAGTGTTATGAGGCAAATGATCCACAATTATCTCTATAGTGTTATCCTCACCTTTGTCAGATGAAATGGTCAACCAGTCGATGATGTTACCCGGATAATTGATGGCACCTTGAGGATATGGTAAGTTGTCACCCAAATCAAAACTTTTTTCAGAATCTTCCTTGTCGCATCCAAGAATGAACCCAGACAGTTATGACGAAGATGACCAGTGCACCGACATATGTGACACATGAATGTGATGTTTTTATAGTCCAACCGCTAATTAAATATAGAATTTCCCAAAATGATCTCGGCATTTGTAGGAAGTCTACATGAAACATCAAAATCTACCAAAATAGAAGTCATTCACTTATCCTCAAACAGTAACATCTTCTCTTCCATTGAAATAAATTTCCCCAAATATTAGTCATCCAAAGCAATGAAAATGTTTTTATTCCATAGTTGAAGTTGAAATCCTGGGAGTAATAACCACAAATAACCCTTTTCCTTCAATGGATTGAAACTAAAATGCCAATGACATAGAACTATGGGAACCATTCCCAATTACCCCAAACCTAGAAACAATATTTTGAGCATTTTCTTTAGATAAAAATAGAAAGTAGAACCATATGTTTGGTAGAATGTGGACCTTGCAGAATTACTAATAAGTTTTACATTCATGGATTGTCTCACTTTAATTACCAATGCATGTTTCATCTTGGGAAACTGTAAACCTGTGCATGGATGGCACATGCAAACTTCTAAATGTTTTGCATCTTCTTGGATGCTCCATGTTGAATCTTCATTACACAATACTAATTTTATTTAGTGCATTATGGGCATCGATCTCACTACTTTTTGGCACCATTGTTGAGGTGGTTCTAAAATCACCAAGGGAAAAAATGCTTGTGATATTAGGGTTTCATTGTGAAGGGGTGAAGGAACCAAACTTCTTGAGTATTTCCTTTTGCATTGTCTCTCTTTGGTTTAAATTAAGGTTTTCCAAAGTGAAGGAGAGAAGGAACTAGAATTTGTAAGTGTTTTTCTTTGTAGTGGTCATGTTTCTTGAATGAAATATTATGTGGTCCTACCATCATTGTAAATTAGACTTGAATAATAACATTAATTTATATATTCAAAGATGTCTTTCACTTCGACTTCGTCCATATATATATATATATATATATATATCCTCAATATTAAACAATGCCTCAACAATATATGGTACCTCTTTCCTATGCATCATAGGTATTGCATGTCTATGATGACTAGCACTACCTTGTTGATTCTATGTTATTGCACCGAGAATAGTGAGGTGCTCTACAACCCAGTATGGGGGAGATGTTGTCACGTACGTAAAGTAACACTACAAAAAATAAAAAGTAGTTTAATCCATTTCTCACTTTTTCTTATGAGTTGTGCCTTCACTTTTCTTAAGTGTGTATATAATAATTTTTTATATGCATATATTTTGAATTTGGGAAGTTAGATTTCAATGAAGTTACATGTTTTATCATTAAACTTCTAGATAATTAATAAAATAAATATACTATTTTCAATGTTGATGGTAAGTTTTTTCAACCTCAAAAAGTGCATTGTTGGTATCCATTTGGGCACTATCTGATTTTGGGCATGCTTATTAGACTTGATGACCAATCCTGAAAATGGCATCTAGAAGTCCATGGTTTTGATTCTTCAACCCTTTGATCATTTGCAAATCATTTGGTCACACCATTTTGTTGAGTATAAATGTTAATGTTTTTCTTGATTCTATATTATTTATACAAATAAAAAAAAGCTTTATTCATGTAACATTGTTTTCCTGTTTTCCTTTCTTCATCTCAAAGGGATCTACATCAAGAGATCAAATGGTTGATAACTCAAATCCATATAAAGCACTTGGAAAAATGGCTATATAAGGGAAGCTCCCCATTATAGAAGTTGATGTCAAGGTAGCAAGATGAAGTTTACAATGTGAAGGGCATAAGAAGCTCATGTCAAGATAGGAAGATGAAGATGACAATGTGAAGGGCATCCATGTAATTCTCATTAGCAATTAATTTAAAATGACAATATCATTATAAGTTTTGTACATGTATTTACAAAAATATAGTAATAAAAAAAATATCTACATATAATAAGAAAGAAAAATAATTATCATTACTTTATAATCAAAACATAAAATAATTTCAATAAGAATTACATTTACAGAATGCTTGCAAAATTTGCAAAATCCAAAAATCCTATCTTTCATTGTTTATGCTAGTTTTAGTTCATGACAATTTAAACACATTTAAAAGCTAAAAGGCTCCTCTAACATGACTGGTCTTTTACATCAAGAAGCAAGTGCTTCCTTCTTCCCTTTACTATTTATGCTTTCACTTATAGTTTGTTTACAATGCTTTGATTGAGGTTGCACAAAGTTTAGATGAACTTATCCTTATCATCCAATTGTTGAAGCAAAATGTCATTATTATTCTTCATGTTTTGAAACTTATCATCAAATTTGGTGTTATATTCCAAAAAAGAGAAACTTGCACTTTAAAACCAATGATAGCATTATGTAATTTAACAATAATTTTGTAGCAAAGAGAGCAATTTGTTTTTCTTATCCTCTTTGGGTTTTGAGAGAATCATCTTAAAAGTTTCTCATATATTTTACAAGATTCATGTTTTTGAATAAGGATTCATCATTCATATGAACTAAAGTCATCTATGAATTTAAAAAAAAAATAGTGTTGAATGACCCTTTAATCCAATTCACTTTTCTTATGATATGTGGGTTCTTTTGGATCTCCATTAATACTTTATAGGCCATGAATACATAGCTCATCTAGTATATGCATTCTCTATGAAGATAGTATGGGTATGTATGGATTCTAATTTCTAAATCAATTAAACCCAAGGTTCTCTTTTGAAAAATATTGAAAAATATTTAGTAAGTGTACATAGTATGACATTGTTGTGGAAATAAAAATTTAGTTGAATAAAAATTACAAGAAATAGAATGCTAACTTTAATTCATGATGATTTAAAGCTCCTCTAATATGGCAGGGCTTCTACAAACTGAATAAAAATTACAAGAAACAGAATGCTAACTTTAATTCATGACTATTTAAACACCAACTGCTCCTCTAATTTGATAGGGCTTCTACAAACTAATTGTTCTCAAATAACCTGATTCTCATAGCAAGTCTGAAATAATTGAGTTCCTCACTCCAACCCAATCTTGGCAGATTTCATGAGATTTTCCTTCAATTGAATTTCGCCTGGGAAGCCCATTTCTTTCAATTGAGTTTCGCCTAGAAAACCCATTTCCTGTGAAGTTGTAAGAGAAAAGGGTTGGTTCTATCCACCAATAGATAATCATCTATAAATAGTAAGCATTTGATAATACCATTTTTTAATTTATAAAAATAATATAGATGTTTTTATAATTATTAAAAAAATAATAAGCATTTGATAATACCATTTTTTTATAAGGGCTAATGTTTTCCTTGTTATTAAATATTATTTTAACAGTCAAGAAAAATATTATTCATATATTATTGTTTTTTCTTATTGATTTGAAAGAGATTTACATCAAAAGATTAAATACTTGATTGTTCAAATAGGTGCAATGCACTTGGAAAAAATAAGTTTTGGTCTATAGTTATAGAAGTTGATGTCAAAATCAAGGATGAAATTGACAATGTGAATGGCAAATTAATTTAAAATAACAATAACAATAAAAATTACATTTTATTATGGCAATAAAAAAAAATTCGAGTGAATAAAAATTACAATAAAATAAACAAAATGCTAAGATGCTACTGCACAATCTAAAAATTATGGCCTCCTATAGCTTCATTGTTTAAGCTAACTTTAGTTCATGACAATTTAAACACCAGCTGCTCCTCTAGTATGGCTGGGCTGCTAAAATGCTACTGCATAATCTAAAAATTATGGCATCCTATGGCTTCATTGTTTAAGGTAACTTTAGTTCGTAACAATTTAAACACCAGCCGTCCCTCTAGTATGGCTGGGCTTTTACACCAGCTGTTCCTCTAGTATGGTTGGGCTTCTACAAACTTTTCTTTTCCTTCAATTGAATCTAGCCTAGGAAGCCCATTTATGGAAGCATTGACTGCTGTAAGTTTTCTTACAATTGAATTTCCCCTAAAAAGCCCAGAGTTTGATAAGGGTTGGCTCTGTCCACCACTAAATAATCTGAGCTCAATTTTACATACAGCTACAGGGGGTGAGGATTCCACTTCCACTTCACTTATAATTCTTTCCGAAAAACTGTAGTGACTTTTTAATTTGAGAGGTCTTTTTAGAGGAGGCAGATTTCTTACAATTGAATTTCCCCTAAAAAGCCCAGGGTTTGATAAGGGTTGGCTCTGTCCACCACTAAATAATCTGAGCTCAATTTTAGCTACAGGGGGTGAGGATTCCACTTCCACTTCACTTATAATTCTTTCCGAAAAACTGTAGTGACTTTTTAATTTGAGAGGTCTTTTTAGAGGAGGCAGATGGTGTCGCAGTTCCTGTATTTGTTTCACCCTCTGTCCCAATTTTTTCAACTGATAAATTTCTACGCTCATTTCCGAGACTACTCCGACGGTTGCCATTTGGTTTGCCTACCCGCATCTGCTCATTATTAAGCTTCGATATCTTCCCATAATCTTGGGGAACCATCCCACGATTACAAGTAGCATTTTGTACCTCAACTTCGCTTATTACAGTCCTTTGGAGGCTCAATCTACGAGGTGTATGGAGTTTGTATAGAGACTGTAACTGCGTTAGTTCTGCTTCTTTCCTTGCCAACGCCTTCTTCAAACTGTCTACCTGCGCTACTTCTGCTTCTTTCCTTGCCAACGCCTTCTTCGAACTGTCTACCTGCGCTACTTCTGCTTCTTTCCTTGCCAACGCCTTCTTCGAACTGTCTACCTGCGCTAGCTCTGCTTCTTTCTTTGCCAACGCCTTCTTCAAACTGTCTACCTGTTTTTTAAAACTGTTTACCTGTTCTTTAAGCTCACGAACTTTTCCACTTTCTTTATTCAAACGAGCAGCACCCAGTTCAACAGAGGCCACTCTTTCAGCAAACTTAAGGGTGCTTATTGTCTCTGCATATGAATACGGTTCAGGACTTATGTGCACAAACATCAGGGTCTTTGCCTTGCCCCCTAACGAATCTTGAAGCAATTGAGTCAATTTGCTATTTCGATATGGCACATGGGGACTCTTTTGTGCCAATGCTGCAAGAACATCTCCTAGAGATGAAAGGGACTTGTTGATGTATTGTGCCTCCTTCAAACGATCTCCAGTTACTTCAGATTTATCCACCCTCTCACTTCCAGCAAGATCTACCAAACTAAGGTAGCTATGAATGTTACACCCAGAAACACGATCTGTACCTTGCACATGCACAGTCAATACACTGTGAGAACGGCTGCTGCGGTCATTCAGTGCAGTATAGCTAACAGCACGATTCTTTTCGCCAAAATTCATCAAATCCAAAACATCAGATGCTGCTTTAACGGGCATAAGTATGGCATCAGGTACATTAAATCCATTCTGAGCATTATTTCGAATATCTAATTTCTTGTTTGAGCCATGTGTTCCCAGAAGATCCCTTACTTGCTCGTTGTATATCTCTATCATTTGAACAGAAACATCATACATCATTAAATCTTTCCTCTTTTGAGATAACTCGAAGAGGTCACTGAGTGCTCGATAGTTCACTCCCTTATCCCTTTCAGAAGCACCTGTTGGACCGCTCATGGTGTGGGTCTTTCCAGATCCTGTTTGACCATATGCAAAAATGCAGACATTGTAACCATCCATTACAGATCGGATCAATGGCTGTGTATCCATGTAAATATCCTCTTGTGTAGCAGATGGCCCAAAAACCTTATTAAAATTAAATATCCTCTCTACATCTTTTCCCATTTTCGATGTATTGACAAGGAGGGATCCATCTTCCCCAATATATTCCACTGCACCTTGACCGTCAGATTGACCTCCAAAATGTGGTCTGATTCTGCAGAATACCCTTATGCTTCCTTTGAGGTCTTGAAGATTATTGTAAAGGATCTTGTTTTCTTCCAGAACTCTGTGATATCCACTGGAATTAGCACTGCACATTTCTCTTATCTGTTTATTCTCTGCAATAATAGCAACGATAAGATCCATGAGTGTTTGCGTCGAGACATTCTCTGCAGCAGCTTGTATGGCTTCGACAAGGTTCTGGTCAACATTTTCCTTGTCACTTGTTATTTCTACAGCAACTCGCTTTAACCAAGCTCCTATAAAGTCATTAGATTGAAAGATGTCATCAAGTCTTTTCTCTCCCTCGTCAATGTTTCCAACTGATGGGTTTGGCAAAGTTTTGGGTGCTTTTACAGGCACAGGCACACACGGAGTTGACTGCTGAAGGAAATTTCGTGTCTTTCTTAGAACCATAGGGGTCCTCAAAGAGCCATTTCCTCGACACTGTTTCCATTCATAATAAGCCTTCAGCGCCAAGATACAGTCAACAATCTTTGCACTAGAACCAGTCTGCAAGCTCTCCTGCTCGAAAATAGGCAACTTCATCTCTTCAACAGCTACAAGAAAATTCTGAACATTCTCAAAATATTGATAGGCAGATAAAGACGGTCCTTCTTCCACATGATTTGCAACGACCTTGGAGACTGCTCCCGGTTGAACCTTGTTGAGAAGGTTACATAAAATGATCCCATTTCTCAAGCAAAGACAAAACTCCTCCTCGGATGGCTCAGACGGTATATCCAAAAACCCAACCATGCTCTTTACCCATGCTGCAGCTTCAAACCTTCTATTCGCTGCTTCCTTTGCTTTCAGTGAAGCCAATAGACCATCAGAGAGGCTCTTAGAATTCGATCCGCTGCCTTGTTCTACATTAATAACCTGTGATTCCGTGGCACTCGTGAACATATTGTTTCCAGAAACAGAGACCAATGGGGAAGGGACCCTGCTGGGAGTGGAATCTGGTTCCAGAGACATCTGTTTTTTTTCTTGCACAATGCTTAAAAAATATCACCAGAAAACTGAAAAACCGAATGTAAGACGGGCGGTTTTGGCCTTCTTTCCAAACTCAGTAGGTGCTGTTCAGTAGGTGGGTATGCACCATTTCCTTTCCTACAAATACAGCAGTTTATCAATCAGAAGCACTCAACAAAAAGACTTCTTTTTGAAATGGGTATTCATCAAGAGAAGATGGGTGGAGATCAGATTCAGAAATGAGTAATCACCAAGAAAAAAATTGGAAGTCTTGTGTTTGAGCTTAGGATGCTCAAATAGGAATGCCCAGAAAAAATGGGACGGAGATCAGATTTCGAAATAGGTAATCGCCAAGAAAGAATTGAAGTCTTGTGTTTGAGCTTAGCATGCTCAAATAGGAATACTTATATATAAACTTTTCCTGCCAACCCTATTTCCTTAGCCGACCTACCCTCTTGTGTTTGAATATCCCATATAGTGTTCATTGATCCGGATTCTTTTGCAGTGGTTGGCGTAGTTATAAAAAAACCTGGTATTATCATCGCTTTTATTGATCAAAATCGCTTTGCTTGACTAGACTGGAATCTTTTTTTAGTAGAAAATTTGAAACTTTATTTTGGAGGGGTTGCAATCTGATTTACAATAAGAGTTGAATCTTTGCTTTGTTGATGAGTTTGTTAATTATTCAACATGTTGGAAGTTTAGTATTTTTACTTATTTAAAAGAAGTGTAGGTAATTTTGAAGACATTGTTTATCTTTGATCGTAAAGGAAGTGTTAACAATGTTGAAGGCATTTTTAATTTTTGATAAATTTTGAACTTTTTTCAACAATCTATAAAAATGTCAGCTTTTAAGACGAGGAATAATTAGTATAATGAATATGAGAATATCATGAAACAACTGGGATTCTATAGCAGATACAAGCGATCACCTTTGGTAAAAATTGACAATGTTTTATAGTAATTTTTTGGATATTTTTTCTTTTTTCCTTAGTAAGAAACTGCTATAAATTTGTTTTTCGGGTTATGTACTATCTTTAAGCACCCCAAAAGAGTTTTCATGAATAAAAAAAAAATTAATGTTATTGCAGAGTGGTGCTCACCAACAAGTTGGTTTTGAAGCAATCCACTATCTTAGAATGCTGGATGGAGATTTTTCACTATAAGAGTATTGATTTATTTATTTATATTTTTTAAGTGAGATGGTGGATTTTCTTGCCAATACTTTGTAAATTCTTCAGCAATAAGTTTGTATCCTTGAGGAAAATATCTCTTTTCTTGAGTTCAATGGATGTGTTACCCGTTGATGGAGTAGAGAGCCCACATGACATGTGCCTAGAAAAAATTGCAAACCACCACAAAAGAAGCCAAAAACTAAAACAAGTGATACAAATAACACTACATCTAACACGAAAAATCTAATCTCCCACTTTTTTTAACAAAGTTGGTTCTAAGTTCTCATAAATGAGAACTTGAATCCTTTGATGCGGTAACATCAAAACACAAACACATAGAAGATGCCTATACTAGTAAGACATACCAAATTTGCAATACAGCATCAAAGCTAAGGTTTTCATCTGTTCTTTAAAGCCGAGGTTTTAAGTCCAAAGAAGGTGTAGGTTTTTCAAAAACCTTTTTAATTGGGAATAAAAGCTTTTTAAATAGCACAAATTTAATTTTGATGAAGTACAAAGACCATCCAAAATGTTTAGAAATTTGAATATAGTAGAAAGAAAATAAAATCTAAAATAGATTGAGAATGAAACCCCAAACAAATCAAATTTAATTTGATAGAAATAAATAGTATCCAAATTATTAATAAAACCATAATTGAAATTTTTCTAAAATCTTTATTAAATTTCTATGATCATCATTCATTCCATTTAAATTCTTCTAGAAAGGAATTATGTTTAAATTAAAACTACTATTCTAGGAGAGGAAGACAAATCTAAATTGATTATTGACTTCATTTCTAATCAAAATTTAAAAAGTTAAGGAATTATGATTAAATTAAAACTACCTATTTGAAGTGGAAGACAAATCTAAACTAATTATTCACTTCATTTCTAATCAAAAGTTTAAAAAGTTACAAATATTTAAAAAGATATATATAAAAGATAAAAGGATATAATGCATAATTTTACCTTAAATTCCTTCAATCTTCCACGAGCCTTTTTTACTCTGTGCTATGGAGCAAGGTTAAATATATAAAAGGTCCATCCATTGGATTCAGAGATTGAGTTTAAGTATTGTTAATTCCTCCATTATATGGAAAGGGCTTATTAATTCCTTGGTATTGATAAGTCGTGGGAATTACTAAAAATGTTAGGTGATCCAAGTCTCTAATCATCCAACTTCACAGTAAAAACATCTTTGCTTTAGCATGAGTTAGAAGGATGGGTTGTGGCAATTTGTATGCACCATATTGGTATCGGGCCAATGAGCTAGGACTATTCGATGAAGTGAAGGAGGAATGGAACTATTTTGTGTTGGCATTAAATAGAGTTGAGATTGTTCTGTTTTCCAAAGATGATTCATTAGTCTGGGACTTCTTGAAAATAAGTTTTCAATTGATGTGAAAGGAGTTCAGCAATGACAAAAACCACTGAACATGATGCAAGAGGCAGACGATCGATAGGAGTTCAGCAATGACAAAAACCACTGAACATGATGTAAGAGGCAGAGGATCGATGCAAGAGGAAATGATAATGGATCAACAGTTAGGATTGAATCCACAAAGAGATCAACAGCTGTAGAACGATCCACAATACTATAGCACAAATCCGCATTTGATTGCAAATCAACAGTCAGGAGAGCATCCGCAAAAAATCAGTGGAAGGTGGAAGGCAGAAGGCAAAAAAGAAAATATAAAGTAATATGGGTTTCCGCTACCCGAAGTCCGCCCCATGGAATGCGAAATGCGGAAGATGGAAGGCGGAAGGAAGAAGGTGGAAGGGGAAAAAGAAAATATAAAGTAATATGGATTTCCGCAACCCGAAGTCCGCCCTACAAAAGATGGAAGGCAGAAGGCGTAAAATAAAATATAAAGTAATATGGGTTTCCACAACCCAGAGTCCACCCTACAAAATCCAAAAGGAGGAAGGCAGAAGGCGAAAAAGAAAATATAAAGTAATATGGGTTTCAACAACCCGGTGTCCGCCCTCCAGAATGGGTTTCCACAACCCGATGTCCACCCTCCGGAATGGGTTTCCGCAACCCGAAGTCTGCCTTGTGGAATGCGGAAAGGAAAATTCGAAAAAATTTCTAGTGAAGAATTATCCTTGCGGAGAGGCAATTCTGGTAAAATTGCGTTGCAAAAAGGTATGACTGATAAACTTAAATAGAGTTAAATAATTGTTAGAATGAATAATTGAGTCTTCATAAAGAGGCACGATCTAAGAATGAAAAGGCGCAATGGTGAAGAGATGCACTCACAGAAAACATGTTAGAGGGTATTTATAGACAGAAATGATGAGTGAGAGAAATCATCTCAGTGATACAATTTAATGAAGTTATAGCAGTTAGAGACCAAAGTAAAATCAGAGACAGAAATCGTAAAGAAGATCTGAAGATCACACAAAAACTGAGGGTGGTAGGGTGGAGCTAGGGAAGGCATCAAGCCTGCAGGGGGTTGTAGCCTCCTTCCAGTAGTAGCTGGTAAATAGGGTGTAATAGCATCCTGATAGTAGTAGCTGACAAAACAGGGGGTTGTAGCCTCCTTCCAGTTGTTGCTGGTAAATAAGGTGTGGTACCATCCTTGTTTGTTCTAGCAGGAATAACCTGTTTGTAAATATAATTTTGCAATAATAGGACAAATTGGTGTTTTTTCCCAATTGGGTTCCACGATAAAATTGGTGTTCTATATTTCTTGTTGATTCTGTGTGTTAAAATTCAATTGTGGTTTTTAAGTTATAAAAGTTAACAATACTGATTCGCCCCCCCCCCCCCTCTCAGTATTGTCCAATATTCTAACAATTGGTATCAAAGCGGGTTCCTTCAACACAGTTTAACGACAAGAAGGAAGATCCTATTTAAAAACCATTATGGATCAACAAGAAGGGTTAGCCACTATCAGACCTCCATTATTCAGAGGAGAAAATTATGCATACTAGAGTGTGAGAATGAAGTGCCATCTGATGTCCCTTGGATGGAAGGTTTTGGTAGCAACTGAAAAGGAGTATAAAATAGAAGAACAAGGACCTACAAACCCAATGGAACTAGGCCAAAATGAAGGTAATGTCAAATCCCTAAATACAATCTTGAGTGGATTGGCAAACTCTGTATTTACAAAATTTATGCAATGCAAGACTAACAAACAAGCCTAGGATAAGTTAAAGATTATCTATGAAGGGGCATCTAAAGTCAAAGAATCCAAGATTCATACATATAAAGGGCAGTTTGAGAGCCTTAAAATGAAAGAAAAAGAAAATATTGGGGAATGTCTTCTAAGAGTAGATGAGGTTGTCAATGCTATTAGAGGCCTTGGAGAAAAATTAAAAGAAAGAGAAGTGGTTAACAAGGTACTAAGAACATTGACAATGAATTATGACTCAAAAGTATCCACCCTAGAAGAACGAGATGATTTTGACCTTGTGATAGTATATGAACTACATGGAATCCTCACTGCATATGAGATGACAACGGTACTAAATGAATCTTCAAGAAAAGAAGCAGAATTTAAAGCCTCATCCAAAAAACAATCAGAAAACCTAGATGATGCAGAAGCTTTTTTTATAAAAAAACTTAAGAAAGGTACCAGAAAATACAAAGAAAAGTTACCCCTAAAATGTTTCAACTGTGGAAGAATTAAACATTTTGCTTCAAAATGTACTTACCCTAAACAAGATGATAGCGATGAAAGAGAAAACTTAAAGTTAAAAAAGGGTAAAATGGGAAACAAGAAGAAGTCCTATGAGAAAAAGAAAATTGTTTACTCCATGGAAGATAGTGAAGATGCAGATACAAGTGAAGATGAAGAAAAACTGAAATTCTTTTCATGGGTGTAGATACTCAAGATTCAAATAGTGACTCAAATGTGGAAGGAGAAGTAGACTTAAGAGTTGAACTTGTTAGTGCTCTTGAACAACTTGAGAAATGCAGAAAAAAAAGAACAAACAGTCAAACCATGTCATTAGTAAGTTGGAAGCTCAACTTCTAGGTGCCAAAAGGATTGATGAGGACCTAAATTTGCAACTCAAAAGAAGAATACATGAATCTAAGAGACTTGAAGAAGAGATCATGCAATTCAAGAAAAATATTGATGAAGAATCTATCAAATCAAAGTTTTAGAACAACTCAAGGAATCTAGATGACATCCTGAATAGCCAAAGACCATCAAGTAATAGATCTGGTTTGGGTTTTAACAAAGAAAAGAAGCCAGAATGTTTCTCTTTCACTAATCAAGGAGGAAATAAGAAAAGCTATGCCGAACCACTAAAGAGTCTAGTTAAAAAGGAAGAGAGCAAAAAAGTTGTCCTAAGCTCTCAAGTTAAAAACAGAAATAATATGGTGCATAAGAGACCAAATAGATACCAATAGATCCTTTTGGTTCATTGTTAATCTTGTAATAACTTTGGTTATATATCCCTAAATTGCAGAGCTTATGGAAAGGTTCGTGAATACAAGAAGAAGTCATCAAGTAACAAACCAAAAGGAAATCATAACCTTTTTACACTTCTTCAAAAATATGACAGAGTGTTACAAATGTAATAACCATGGACATATCGCAAGAGATTGTAAATTGATGACTCCTACAAGAAATACTATTGCAATTAAGTCTCAAGACACAAAACATAAGACTTATTGGAGGGAAAGGGAAGAAAAGGAAAGTTCCATGATTTCCCTATGTGCAACAGAGAAACAAAACCTATGGCACTTGGACAGTAGGTGTTCAAAACACATGACAGGTGACCCAAACAAGTTCATAAAATTAAAAGATAATAAGGTTAAATTCACATTTGGAGACAATATGTCTTCCAAGATAATTGGAAAAGGAACAGATGTTGTCAATAACAAGATCATTGCAGAAAATGCATTACTAGTAGAAAACCTCAAGCCTAATCTCCTCAGTGTAAGTCAAGCATGTGATCAAGGGCACATCTGTATTTTTGACTCGAAGAAATATGAAATCAGGAAAAAGGACTCGAGAAGAGTTGTTGGCATTTCTATAAGAAATTCAAACAATGTATACATCCTGGAAAATGAGAATCAATGTTACTTAAGTATGGTTGATGAAAGTTGGTTATGGCACAAAAGTTTCTGACATTTAAATTTTGAAAATATTGTCAAAATAACTAAGAAGGAAGCTGTAAGAGACTTGCCTAAAATTGTAAAACCTCTAAATTCAGTTTGTAAACATTGTCAACATGGGAAGCAAACTAGAGCCAGATTTAAAACAAAATATCATATGACCTCACATCCTCTGGAAATAGTTCACACGGATCTATGTAGACCAACAAGAACTAAAATCCTGCAAGGAGAATATTATTTCATGTTGCTCATAGATGATTACACAAGGATGACTTGGGTGACATTTCTCAAAGAAAAATTAGAAGCCTTTGAGAAGTTCAAAATCTTCAAGGCGATGGTTGAAAATGAGACATATATGAAAATCAAATGTCTTAGATCAGAAAATGGGGGAGAGTTTACTTCAAATGAGTTCAGCTACAAATACTCCTCAGTAGAACGATGTTCTTGAAAGGAAAAAAAGAACAGTCCAAGAAGCTTCCTGAACAATGCTTAATGAAGCAAAGCTGTCAGATGCATATTGGAAAGAAGCAGTATACACACCTGTCTATATAATTAATAGAGGACAACTCATAGTGAATAAAGACAAGACTCCTTATGAACTATGGTATGGAAGACCAGCCTCAGTCAAATATTTCAAAGTATTTGGTAGTATATGTTACATTAAAAGGAACAAGGATGATCTTGGTAAGTTTGACTCTAGGACTGATGAAGGAATATTTCTAGGATATTCATCCACCAAGAAGGCGTATAGATGTTACAACAAAAGGTTACACAAGATTGTGGAAAGTGCAGATGTAAGAATAGATGATATAAAACCAGAAAGAGTAAGAAGTCATGACAGTGTTGAAAATACAAATGACGAAGAAAATGAAGACTTGCAAAAGTACGGAAGTACTCATGATGGAGAAGAAGTAATAGAGAAGGAAGATACACAGGAAGGTGAAGAAGATTTCCAAAGACTTGATACAAAAACCCCATCTAGAAGAATACAAAAGAATCATTCAGAGACAAAGATCATAGGTGATAAAAATGTTGGAGTCAGTCCAAGGAGACAACTACCATTTAATGAACAAGCCCTACTCTCAATAGTGGAACCTAGGGATTTTACAGAAGCTAGAAAAAGTGATGAATGGGTCAAAGCCATAAATGAAGAATTAGATCAGATTGAGAAAAATGAGACCTGGAAATTTGTCCCAAGACCCAAAGATAAGAATGTTATAGGGACCAAATGGGTTTTCAAGAACAAATTCAATCAGGATGGTCAAGTGATAAGGAACAATGCAAGATTAGTATGTAAAGGGCATGCTTAGGTAGAAGGGATTGATTTTGAAGAAACTTATGCCCCTTTGGCAAGACTTGAAGCAATCAGAATGTTTATGGCACTCTCATGCCATAAAATGTTTAAAGTGTATCAAATGGATGTGAAGTCTACATTTTTTAATGGAAAAATAGAAGAAGATGTTTATATTGAACAACCTGAAGGTTTTCTATTATTAGAAAACAAAGACTATGTTTGCAAACTGAAAAAGGCACTCTCTGGTCTCAAACAAGCTCCAAGGGCATGGTTTTCGAGGCTGGACAACTATTTAAAGCAACAAGGATTTAGGAGAGGAGCCATTAAAATTAATCTCAATTTAAAAATCGAAGATGAAAATATGATCATTATTGTTGTTTATGAAGATTCCATCCTTTTTTGGAAGCAATTTACAAATACTAAGTGTAAACGTTGCTTCTGAAATGAAAAAGGAATTCAAAATGTCAATGTTGGGTGAACTAACATTCTTCTTGGGGTTACAAGTTTACCAAGCAAACAAAAGGAATCTTTATCTCTCAAACTAAGTACATCAAAGACATGCTTAAAATATTTAAGATGGAAGACTCCAAACCTGTTAGTACTCCTATGATCACAAGTTGTAAATTAAGTAAGGACGATGAGTCTCTGGAAGTAAATCATACCATGTATAGATCCATGATAGGCAACCTGCTATATATGACAGCTACAAGACCAGATGTGATGCAAGATGTAGGTTTGGTTTCTAGGTTCCAATCAAGCTCCAAAGAAACGCATGTAACAACAGTGAAAATAATTTTCAAATATTTGAAAGGTACTATGGAGTATGGGTTATGGTACCCAAAAGGTCAAGACTTCATCTAAAAAGAATTTACTGATGCAGATTGGGTAGGAAGTGTTGAGGATTGAAAAAGTACCAGTGGAGCAACATTCTTCCTAGGAAATTGTTTGGTTTCATTGTTAAATAAAAAACAATCTTCCATTTCACTCTCCACAGTAGAGGTCGAATATATTGTTGTTGCATCACACACCAAGTCATTTGGATGAAGCAAACAATAGAAGACTTACTTGTGAAGTATGAGCACCCAATACTAATAAATTGTGACAATACCAGTGCCATAAATATGTCAAAAAACTCGGTCATGCACTCCAAGACAAAACACATACCAATAAAGTATCACTTCCTAACAGAACCAGTATCGCAGAAGGTTGTCAAACTAGAGTATGTTGACACAAAAGAACATAATTCTGATATATTTATCAAGCCACTACCTAAGGAATATTTTTAGCATCTTAGACGAAAGTTGGGATTAATCTCCTTACAACAATTGTAGAAGAGGAAGCGCAATCTTAGGGGGAGATATGATGAAAGGGGGAGTTGTCAGAAGAAAGCTTTTGTCATTGCTATCAAAGGGGGATAAAATTGACTAAAAAGAAAATGTTTCCATCAATGCCAAAGGGGGGAAATGTTGAAAACAAGATCTCAATTGATGTCAAAGGAGTTCAGCGATGACAAAAACCACTGAACATGATGCAAGAGGTAGAGGATCAATAGGAGTTCAGCAATGACAAAAACCACTGAACATGATGCAAGAGGAAGAGGATTGATGCAAGAGGAAATGATCATGGATCAACGGTTAGGATTGAAACCAGAAAGAGATCAACGACTACAAAATGATCCACAACACTATAGCTCAAATCCGCATTTGATTACAAATCAACAATCAAGAGAAAATCCATAAAAAATCGGTGGAATGCGGAAGGTGAAAGGAGAAAAAGAAAATATAAAGTAATATGGGTTTTCACAACCTGGAGTCCACCCTGTGGAAGGTGAAAAAGAAAATATAAAGTAATGTGGGTTTCTGCAATCTGGAGTCCACCCTGCGGAATGCGGAAGGCAGAAGGCGTAAAATAAAATATAAAGTAATATGGGTTCCTGCAACTCGGAATCATCCCTACGGAATGTGAAAGGCGGGAGCCGGAAGGTAAAAAAGAAAATATAAAGTAATATGGGTTTCCACAACCTAGAGTCCTCCCTACAAAATGCGGAAGGTGAAAGGCGAAAAAGAAAATATAAAGTAATATGGGTTTCCGCAACCAAGAGTCTTCCATGTAGAATGCGGAAGGCGGAAAGGAAAATTCAGAAGAATTTCTGGTGAAGAAATATCATTGCGGAGAGGCAATTCTGGTAAAATTTTGTTTCGGAAAGGTATGGCTGATAAATTTAAATAGAGTTAAAGAATTGTTAGAATGAAGAATTGAGTCTTCATGAAGAGGCATGATCTAAGAATGAAAAGGCACAATGGTGAAGATATGCACTCACAGAAAACGTGTTAGAGGGTATTTATAAACAAAAACAATGAGTGATAGAAATTGTCTCAACGATACAGTTTAATGAAGCTGTAGTAGTTAGAGACCAAAGTAAAATCAGAGACAAAAATCGTAAAGCAAATCTGAAGATCATACAAAAACAGAGGGTGGTAGGGTGTAGCTAGGGCTGGCATCAATCCTGCAGGGGGTTGTAGTGTAGTGCTCATGGCTGAGCACTGAGTCAAAATATGTAAGCTCTCTCCTTTTGAAAATAAAAAGATAAAGAAATGACATTTTGTATCTATGAGTCTTCCGGTTCTGTTGTAAATTTGTTACCTCTAAGTTTGTTTTTTTGTTTTTCTTTTGAGTTGAGAGTAATTAGTAGTAAAATAAATGCAAGGTTTTCACATAGAAATTTACGAGTAGTTAGCAATTTTGATATTAACTATTTACATCATAATGACATTTATTCTTATTCCTATAATACATAAAAATACCTGGAACTTTATGCAAGATGAAGAGAAGATAGTTCCTTCTCCTTGTCTTGTAGCCTTTCCTCTTGCTGGTCCAAGCCTTGATACCAAACTGGATGATCCACCCTACCAACCAGCACTGATCCTAATGGCCCTAGGAAACCGACGAGTTTCCTAGCCCCCAAGCCCACGTGTCGATAAACCCGATAGCAACTTCCTTGTTTCTTGACTGTAATTTTCGACTCTTGAGTTAACCCCCTCCTCAAGTCTTGTGCCTTGATGATGAGGGTTGGGCAATTCAAATCTAGGGCCGGAAGAGGAAAATATCCCTCTGTTTCATCTCTGCGATGAAAGCTAAGAGGTGTTTAAGACAGGGATGTCAGTTGTTTGTAGCTGAGACGGTGAGCGACAGTAAAGGACCTTCCTTGAATTCTTACCCAGTATTATCTGAGTTCAAGGACATCTTTCCAAAAGAACTTCTAGGATTACCTCTAGAACGAGAGCTTGATTTCACGATTGAACTAAAACCCGGTGCAGAGTTGATCTCAAAGACTCCTTATAGAATGACAACCCCAAATATTTGAGAGTTATAGATCCAGTTAAAAGAGTTGCTAGACTTGGGACTAATTAGATCTAGTATCTCACCATGGGGAGCACTAGTGACCTTTGTAAAGAAGAAGGATGGATCTCTGCGACTGTGCATAGATTACAGAGATTTGAACAAAGCCACAGTAAAGAACATGTATCCTATACCAAGAATTGATGACCTCTTTGATCAGATGAAAGGCGCTTCAGTCTTCCCTAAGATTGATTTACAATCAGGGTATCACCATCTTAGGATTAAAGAAAATGACATTTCTAAGACTCCTTTTCAAACTCTATTTGGGCATTATGAGTTTGTAGTGGTACCATTTGGTTTGACCAATGCTCCAACGGTATTCATGAGCCTCATGAACAGTGACTTCCGAAATTACTTGGACCACTTTGTTCAGGTCTTCTTAGATGAAATTCTTATAAATTCTAAGAATGAGAAGGAGCACGAGGAACACTTGCGGTTGGTCTTAACTTGCTTAAGGGAACATAAACTGTTTGGTAAATTGTCGAAGTGTTCCTTCTTCCAAAAGGAGATTCACTACTTAGGGAATATCATCTCAGGAGAAGGGATATCAGTGGACCCAGGAAAGGTGAAGGCCATCGAGGATTGGCCAATTCCGAAGAATGCACATGAGGTGCGTAGCTTCATGGGATTAGCAGGGTATTACAGAAGATGCGTGGAAGGGTTCTCCATGATTGCGAAACCCATGACCACCTTGCAACGAAAGTGAATCCGATATGAGTGGACCAATGAATGTGATGTCTCTTTTGTTGAATTAAAGAGATTGTTAACAAGTGCACCAATCTTATGTGTACCAGACATGGATAAAGCCTTCATGGTATGCACCAACGCCTCGAAGCAAGAATTAGGAGTAGTTCTAATGCAGGAAGGTGGGGTAATAGCTTATTCATCTTGTAAGTTGAAACCTCATGAGGAGCAATATGCCATGCATGATCTAGAATTGGCAGTAGTAATGCTGGCTCTAAAATTATGGAGACACTACCTAGTTGGCAGAAGTTTCACACTTAAAACACATCATCAGAGCTTGCAGTATATTTTTACACAAAGGGATTTGAATTCTAGGCAACAACGATGGAGTGAGTTTATGAGTGAGTATGACTTTGGTATCTTGTATATCAAAGGAAGGGAGAATGTAGTGGCAAATGCTTTAAGCCGAAGACCGAGGATTTTCTCCTTAATCCCCTTGAAAGTGGATTTAAAGGAGAAAGTGCTCGGACAACTCTTGGGGGATGGTTGGTATATAAAGGTGACCTCGGATATTCAGAGTGGGAAGAAGTTTGAGTCGAAGTATGATGGGTACCATATTGAGGAAGATGGGTTATTGCAGTATCAAGGGAGGATGTATATCCCTAAAGAAGGTGATTTCAGGGAAGCAATTCTTACCGAGGCCCATAGGGCACATTATTGTGCGCACCTTGGAGTGAAGAAGATGTATGCAGACATGAAGAAGCTCTTCCTCTGGCCCGGTATGAAGAGCGATTTAGTCGATTTTGTTTCGAAATGCCTAGAGTGTTAGCAAGTCAAGGTAGATCATCGACACCCAGCCGGTCTCTTGCAGCCTCATGATATTCCTATGACTAAATGAGAAGTCATTTCCATGGACTTCATTGTGGGATTGCCACTCACATCCTCGAGAAATAATGCTATACTGGTGGTGGTCGACAAACTGACCAAAAGTTCCCACTTCATTCTAGTCATAGACACTTATGACGTGACAGATGTAGCAAGGGTATTCATAAATGAAATTGTACGCCTTCATGGAGTTCCGAAGAAGATAATTTCTGACCGAGACCCTAATTTAACCTCCATATTTTTGACAAGCATGCAGTTAGCATTAGGGCCCCAGCTGAAATTAAGCTCAGCTTATCATCCCGAGACAGATGGGCAGACAAATAGGATGAACCAGATGATGGAGGTGTTGAGGCCTGGAAATTCGCAGGCGACAACAGTAAGGGATTCTCCCCAATCAACGTTCCCAACTAGCCCGTTGACTGTTTGGTATAGGGAATCCGTCCGGTTTACGGTCCGGCTACCGTAGGTCAAAGTAACAAACAAGGGTTTTACTGGTTGCGGCCCGGTCCACCGGAATTTGCATTTTTTGACTTAAAGCAATGATATGCAAGTGCCTAACTAAATGCAGGGCGATCAAGGTGCAGGGAGCGGTCACAAAGTGATGCGCAGGTTCTTACCTCTCGTCTTTTGCTCACAAGCAACTAGACCAAAACAAAAGAAATAAACTAACTATCTAAACTATCCCTGGGGAGCAAGATTATCATTTCGAATGAGCAATACATTTTCACATACATTAAAAGAAACACAGATAGCTAATACTTCTTCTAAAGTACATGAACGCTTACAGATATTTAAATAACCAGATAGCCGATCATTTTATAACAACATTTATTGCTCATAGTAAAAAAATATCCCAAAAACTATTGAAGAACATTTAAGTAGAACATAGGTTCAGAACATTAAATACTCTTACAGTAAATGAAACATAGCTGAAAACAAAATAGTTTCTCTTCAACATTATTCATTGAGTTGCATTGATACATTCCACTTTACACCTTCTCCGATAGACAAAATTGCAGTTTCCTATGCAAAACGAAATAGTTCCTCTTACAAGCAAACATCTACAAAATTTTCCAGGGGAAAAAGCCCCATTTCAGTCCTACTTCCAAATATTTAAACTACAACTCTTGCCCCTTGGTCTGCCTCTCAGTGTGTGACTCTCCAGCATCTTCAACGTTTCAGCTTCCTCTTCTGGCCGTTGCATTTTCCCAATCATTCTCTTTGAGCGTTTATCTTCTGACCAGTAACTGATGAGTCTTCCTCGTCGGTGCCTCTGTCATTTGTTTGTTTTGTCCTTTCCTCCGGTCTAGGTTGCTTTGTCTTTTTTTGCATTTCGTCTTCCTTGTGATCGTGCTGGTTCCGGTTCGAACAAGCTAAGTCTTAGCCCATGGTCGCTTCAGTAGCACCGAATTCCTTCTGCAAACAATTACAATGCATTATTCACTGCAAAGGGGAGTTTTTTTTTAAACATTAAACATTCTCTGCCCAGCATTGTAAATCCACAAGAGACTAGCCAGGTTCACCCGGACAAGGTATTGATTAAGCTTTGGGTGGGCGAAAATATAATCGACGGTCGGCCAAATTCTGCATCGGATGAGACGAGACTTCAGGTGCCGCAACGGTGGAGGAGTACAAGGACCGAATGCTCGAAAACATGGGCGAAAAGGTGAGAATCGGACGTCGGGGGGAAGAGTGCTTCAGGAACCAGGAAGGGTGGCTCATCTGCAACGGCGGACGGAACAATGGACGGAGACAGGTGACGAGGTGGAAAAAATTAGTTCGGGCGGGGGAAGAAAGGTCGGACGTCGGATGATACTTGAATCGGCAGCCAACTATCTCCTCCCAGCCACAACGGCGGGCGAGTGGAAACTTATGGACAAGCGATTTAAACCAAACGAATCGGGCGTCGGCTGGATCATACTTCGGGCGAAAAAAATTGATCTAGGAGCCGCAATGGCGGATGAGTTGGAACTTCGCAGCTTCCGATCTAACAACAAAAGAGGCCCGATTTATAGAAAAACTCGAGGATTCAAACCGCTTTAAGGTTCGGGCACAGCTAGGTTCGCTCCTTCATAGAAAGGCAACTCAAAAGAACAAAGTTTTTTCCTTCTCTTTGGCAAGTAAAACAGACACTCATGACTCAGACCAAAAAGAACGAGGCACATATAGACCTGCGGACATCTATTTTCAAAGTGCAATGAAAACAGATATGCCAGAGAGGATCAAGCTTTTAACAATCACCACGCAAAAAAAAAATGATGAGGAGGGGCCCAGAGTTTAAGTAAAAAATTAAAATCGGGGAGAAAAAGTTGCGGGAGCAACAGGAGGACATACTTAGGATGTATGTTATGGATCAACAGGAGCAATGGGAGAAATATCTTCCTCTAGTGGACTTTACATATAACAACAGTCATCACAGCTCCATTGGTATGCCTCCATATCAAGCATTGTATGGGAGACCTTGTAGGACTCCACTCATTTGGGACAGGTTGGAGGATCATGTTTTAGTTGGACCTGATTTGCTTCAGGAGATGGAAGAGAAAGTGGTATAGATTAGGAAACGACTGAAAGAAGCACAGGATAGACAAAAGAGTTATGCCGATGCACACAAAACTGATAGAATTTATGGGGTAGGGGATCGTGTATTTATCCGCATCTGACCGAATAAAACCATCATTCAGTTTGGAAAGGGGACCAAGTTTTCACCTCGCTTCATAGGGCCATTCGAGATTCTTGAAAGAATCGGATCGGTATATTATCATCTCGCACTGCCACCCCACTTGCATAGAACTCATAATGTATTTCATGTTTCAGTATTGCACCATTACATAGCTGATGAGACTCACAAACGTCATTGGAAGGACTTGCAGGTCTTGGACGAGGGAACCTTCATGGTCAAACCATTACGTATACTGGATTGTAGGGTTTGACAGCTCCGTAGTCGCCATGTGGACCAAGTTAATGTCAAGTGGGACAAGTATCACCCAGGATCTGCTACTTGGGAGGATGCAGAGACTATGCATCAAGATTTTCCCTCACTATTTTGACCATAACTTCGAGACAAAGTTTCCCGAAGGGTGGGTGTATGTAACACCCCACATTTTGACTTAGGCATGTTTATCAGTCAGACTTATTACACTGCATTTACTTATTATATGTGGAATTAGCTATACCAAGTAAACTATATTTTTTGGCATGTTATATGTGATTATATATCGGATTATGATGTTACGATGTTATCATGCTTATACTTTAATTATGATGTTATGATGTTATCATGCTTATGATATTATGATGTTATCATGCTTATATCGATGCTTTGATTATGATGTGATGATGATTAACATACTATTGCAGATGCTATGATTATGATGTTATCATTTTTATGATGTTACTGTGCTTATGTGATTACTATGTGGTAGTCATCATCAAATTCCTTTATTTCATAACAAAAACATATAATTGATTGTAATTCTTGATCCTATGTGATGTGTATGATGTTGTACATGGATACCCACCCATGATGCGATCGATTTTATGATTTCATGTGATGGAAGGAAATAATGTAGATAATATGAACCAACTATTGATTTAATATTTTTATGAATGCATGGTTACATAGTGCTAACCCGCAAGGTCAAAGGGCTATGTGATAATTGGGTACGTGATGTGATAACTCCGAATGTCAAATAAATCATATTATATCTGTATACATGTCCTATTGCGTGAAATAGTATTAGTATTAGCTAGAGTTTAGGTGGTTTGGTTATAGTACATGTGCAGTCTGTGCATGTACTGGCCATGCATGCACACCTCACACATGCACACTAGTATGAATATACAACTCCGTAATATGTTAGATAATCATATAAGTTGTAATAAGCAACCAAATATTTGTGTATTGATCCATTCATATAATAGATGTTTAAGTTGTTAGGGCATGTGTATGAATGAGTCAACAAAACTATTTGTTAATTGTATAAAACAATTAAGAGAAGTAATGTCACTATGCAATATTAATTGAAAAACATTAACTTTGGATATTTGGATGGGTTAATTAGTAATCGTGATTTATTTAAACCTGTAAATGTACCTTATTTATTAAGAAACAAGGTAATAGATTAGTGCCAGGGTACTTAACAATAAACAGATACATGTCAATGTTATTATTTCAATCAATTAATAATAATACTACAATTAATTATTTATTGTTTAATAATATTAATTATAATTATTACGGTTATTATTATTTATTTATTTTTATTGTTTATTATTAGTAATTATTATTATGTTATCAATAACAAATAATAATTGATAATACTATTATTACCATTATTTTACCACTAAACATAATAATTAAACAAATAATATTGATATCATTTTATTTTCAGTCAGTTATGTTTTAAATTTAACATATTCAATTCAATGTGATAACCATTCAATAAATTCCCACCGCCTCATGAAAGGTGAGGAATTGGACAGTTCAAGAAAATTTATTAACATACAACTAATTTCTTAAATAATCTGAACTAGTTGAAATGCCCAAGAAAGGAATACATAATGCTTATTATTTTAACATGAAGGAGGTGGTGGAAGAAGGAAAGGCAGTGGAAGAAAAGAGGAGAAGGAGGTATAAGGAGGGGGATTTTTTGGAAAGTATTTTGGGGGGAATTTTGAGAAGAAAAAAAAGAGAAAGAGGGTAATGTAACAGAGGAGGGGAGAAAACTTAAGGAGGGGGTTAACTCAAGAGCCAAAAATTACAATTGAGAAACAAGGAAGTTGCTATCGGGTTTATTGGCACATGGGCTCAGGGGCTAGGAAACCCGTTGGTTTCCTAGGGCCAACAGGATCAGTCCTGGTCGGTAGGGTGGATCATCCAGTTTGGTATCAGGGCTCGGATCAGCAAGAGGCAAGGCTACAATACAAGGAGAAATGAACTATCTTCTCTTCAGCTTGCATAAAGTTCCATGTATTTTTCTATATTGTAGGAATAACAATAAATGTCATTATGTTGTAAATAGTTAATAGAAAAATTGCTAACTACTCGTAAATTTCTATGTGAAAACCTTGCATTTATTTTACTACTAATTACTCTCAACTCAAAAGAGAAACAAAAAAAAAAACTTAGAGGTAACAAATTTACAACAGAACTGGGAGACTCATAGAAACAAAATGTCATTACTTTATCTTTTTATTTTCAGAAGGAGAGCTTACATATTTTGACTCAGTGCTCAGCCTTGAGCATTACATGTAGCCTCCTTGCAGTAGTAGATGGTAAATAGGATGTAATAGCATCATGTCAGTAGTAGCTGACAAAATAGGGGGTTATATGCTCCTTCCAGTAGTTGCTGGTAAATAGGGTGTGGTACCATCCTTGTCTATTGTAGTAGGAAGAAACTATTTGTAAATATAATTTTGTAGTAATAGGATGTATTGCTGGTTTTTCCCAATTGGGTTCCACGATAAAATCTGTGTTCTATATTTCTTGGTGATTCTGTGTGTTAAAATTCAATTGTGGTTTTTAAGTTATAAAAGTTAACAATATTGATTCACCCCCCTTTCTCAGTATTGTCCAATATTCTAACAGGATTGGGGTGATGCTAATGGAAAGATTTCAACAAAGAATGCATATGAAGCTATTGTTGTGGGGGCGAGGATGTTTTCCACAGCTGGTGGTCGGTGAAGTTGTGGAAGAGAAAATTTCCATTAAAATTAAAATGTTTCATATGGTTGTGTATTAATAATAAAATCCTTTCATGGGATAATCTGATCAAGCATGGATTTATGGGACTTGGACGATGTATGCTATGCTTATCTGATGTTGAGAGTGCCTCTCATATAATCTGTTAGTGCAATTTTTTTAGAGTCATTTGACATGATTTAAAAATAAAGCTCAATCATTAGGATGATTGGGACAACCCCAACTTCAAGGATTGTATTTTCAATTGGTACCTTTCAAGAGTTAGATTTAAAAATTTTCCTTTGCTTGTTATTTGGGAGGTTTGGAAAACCAAGAATCCCTATTTGTTTGAAGACATAAAGCCTTCCAATTTCCTTGTGTGTTCTATAGTTCTTAGTGCTCTTCATGTTTATACTACCATCAATCATAATCCAAATATCAGAAAGATTAGATTCCTAGAAATTGATGAATTCATTTCGATGAGATACCTCGATGGGGATGCTAAAGATGAATTATGTGGAGCATGGATGATTTTAAATGTCAAGAAGGATCATTAGATTCACCTAAGGATGGCAGTAGGGAGAGGTGGCAATACCTAGGAAGAGTTTATGGCATTTTGGGGCTTACTGAGGTTTGCTAGAAAAATAGATGTTTTCAATATCAAAATATATGGTGATTCAAAGGTGGCCATTGATTAGGCCAATGGATTTGATCATATGCACACTTTACATTTGGATCAATGGTTGAACATGATCCGTTCTTTGATATCATAATTCTTAGAGATTTCTTTTGAACATGTCTATAGGGAGATAAACATGCAGGTGGATTACCTCTCCAAGAAGGCTATTGGTCCAATGGATGGAATTATCTTTTTCGAGGATTTTTTTCTCCAGATATGTTGGTTGATTCCAACACATGCTTTGTTTTTAGAAAGTTCAGACAGTCTGATGTTGGTTCTTTTTTTTTATTTTTTCGTTATGTCAAATATCGTAGCAATGTTAGATTATGTGGTGAAAGGCTCTTTGTATTGGTGCTTGTTGTTAAAGGTCTTGCTGTCAGATGATAGTCTGTCAGCAGTTTTGTATTGGTCGGATTGTAGACATTTTGTCTGGAAGGTTGTATATGACCAAGATATATGTAAATTTTATTTCTTATCAAATATCAAGTTACTAATTTTTCATTTTTGAAAAAAAAGGACATGTTTTAAAAGGGTTTCAAATTAATTATGAACAAGTTCAAATATTGTTAGCCTGTAGTGGTAGGGTAGTTAACATTCGTGGAGGTTAAGTCGTCACAGGTCACCTGTGCTAGGAGCCACCTGGAAGGGAATCAAATTGATCCATGCGGCGTCTAGGATGGTCCTCATTTTCATACAAACCTGATGACATCATCTTTCAGGTGGGAAAATCATTCTTCCATTCAATATTGAGTCTAGCCTTGGCCTAGATTATAGACCCATCCTAATTTGGGTATGGGGGATTCCTAGTTGGGAAAAAAATATTCAAATATTATTTGATAATGTTTGTGAGGGAACTTCAGGTTTGATATGTAAAATTGGTACTATTTTCTACCTAAATGTTTAGCTGAAATTACCACTAGGCCTAGGTATAAAGAATCAAATCAAATTGTTGAGAAGTGTTTTATTTTTTTGAAGTTGTATCTTTTCTTTTTCAAAAATATGATGTGAATGAAATAAGTGTGTAGCTTTTCAAATAACCAGGATTTTATAGCAATATAAGCCATCACCTTTGGTAAAAATTGGCAATGTTTTATAGTAATTTTTTGGATTTTTTTTTCTTTTTTTCTCAGTAAAAAACTGCTATAAATTTTTTTTTTTTCCGGGTTATGTACTATCTTTAAGCACCCCAAAGGAGTTTTCATCAAAAAATATTAATTGTATTGCATAGGGGTGCTCACCAACAAGTTGGTTCTGAAGCAATCCAATATCTTAGAATATCGGATGGAGATTTTTCACTATCAGAGTATTGATTGATTTATTTATGATTGTTTAAGTGATGGTGGATTTTCTTCCCAATAGTTTGTAAATTCTTCAGCAATTTGTTTGGATCCTTGAGTTCAATGGATGTATAGGTGGTGAAAATTTATTGCAATTTTCTAGACAATGCATCATTTTTCACATTTCTCAAACAACTAAGCAACGACATCTTCTATCATCCTATTTTGCTGCCAAAGTATTGGGAAACATGATTCTCATAAACTCTATTGATTAAAACTCATGCTTAGAGTCTCTTCCAATGTTGTCATAATGATCTTCATAAAATGTTCATTACTAATAGAATTCCCCGACAACAATTATAAACTTCATCTTCATTGGAAATTACTCAAACTCTCCTTGCTCTCTTTGGATTGAGCTAAATGAAGCACACCATATTTGACTTGAAAATGTTCAAACCATTGATAGACACAAATGTTTTTAAATCAATTTCCTTACCTCTGGACCCCATAAAGAATCCCCTTGGTCTTAAGTCCTCCATATGTATATTCTCCAATTCTACAACAAGTTCCCATGATCCTCTGCTCCAAAATAAAGAATTGCTCTTGTTCAGGATTCTGTAGTTTATTATCTTGCACTTTTAAATTCATTGGTGGATTTTCCATTTCCATAGAAACTCATAGAACTCCTTCAATAATCATTGCCCCTAAATGAACACAATTAAGTTTGACCTTATTGGTCTTTAGCAAACTACAAAAAATACTAGCACGTGTTCCACAATATAAGGTGAGACTATGGAACCAAAAAATATGTGAGGAATTTCTTCTTACATTCAAAGAATGATTACAAACCATGCTTATACAACACATCTAAAAGTAATTTATCAAGGGGTTTCTTTCAAATATGTTGGAGTGCTAATTCATTTAGTGGTTTTTTTCAAACATGTTGGAGTGGTAATTCATTATGTGGTTTCTTTCAAACATGTTGGAGTGGTAACCAACCTAGGCTACCAAAAAGTGTTTTGATCATAACCTTTTAGTAAGATATCACACTGAAGTGATTTAAAAGTAAGAATGAAGTAAGTTCCCAGGGATATGTCCAGTAAAAATAGGTTTTGAAAGTGCGTTGAATTTCTATGTCAAAGATGATAGGATACATTCTACATTACAAAGCTTTTTACAATTTCATGCTTTGATCAATGGTGACTATTTTTGGCACAACCCTTTCATCAAAGGTTAAAATGACATGCTTCTAGTGGTATATGAAATTAGATTCATAGATTTTCTTCAATATCAACATATTTTTAAAGTACTTTAAATTGATATGCCAAATCTACTAAGAGATATTCTAGAATGTTGATTTTAAATAGTGGAGATTTTGGAACAAGTAGTCGTTATTTTTGGCATAATTTTTATGTATGACATCAAAATGAAGTGATTCGTATTAAGTAGAGAACTAGAATTTGAGGACAATACACCCTCAAAATGCCTTTTGAAATTTCTCCTTTTCGCCCTAAAAATAAAACTATTATGCTAGGATACAGTCCAAATTACAGAGCTCTTTAGAATTTCATGCTTTCATCAATGGGTGAGTATTTTTGGCACAACTCTTTCATCAAATGTCAATATAACATGCTTTTGGTAGGATATGAAACTAGATTCATAGAGCTATCTTCAATATAAACATATTTTTAAAGTACTTTGAATTGACATCTCAAATGTGGTGATAATTATTCTAGAATGTTGATTTTAAACAATGGAGATTTTGAAACAAGAAGTCATTATTTTGGGCATAAATTTTATGTATGATATCAAAATGAAGTGATTCAAGTTAGGTATAAAACTAGAATTCACGAACCATATCCCCTCAAAATATTTTTTGAAACTTCTCCACTTCTCCCTCATAATAAATTGGGACTATAATCTAGCTCCACTGCCAATGCTTAGAAACCCATTCGATCATTTCTAGGCTCTCCATCAGAATGCATTCAAGTATCCCAACAAGTGCCCTAAGAAACATGTTTTCCACATGATCTAGTTTAACGTATTTGTCGAGAGCAAAGATGTCAACGCCTAATTTTACCTTAATTTCCTTTAACATTTGATGGGATTTAGATTTAAGCCTATTCAACACACATATATCTTATTTTTGTTGCAACCAGATGGGTTTTGGGGAGAAAAATCCATAACTATCAGGATGGAACAATGCTTACCTTATACCAAATTAAAATTTGAGCTCTATAACCCTAGGGCCCTTATCTGATGTAGTTCTCCCAATATGCTTATCATCATATGTTACCAATTTCAAACCAGATGATAGCAAAAGACTGTCTTCCTCCAAGTAAGAAGGAGTACCTACAGAAGAATGAAACCCTGAATGTTCACCATCAACATCCCACAGCATAGAACCCTGGATCCACATTGAAACATTATTCACCTTGCACTCAGGGAAAAATAGACATATGGTCATATCAAGGAAAAATGGCGTCAATACAATAAACCCCATTGGACTGCATACTATTGATAATCTGACATCTTGATTAGATTTTTTGTGAGACACGAGGGTCTCAAAAGGTTCAATCAACCTAGGTGTGTAGTGTGAGGTGCACCAAACATAGGAAATCTACCTTGATGGAGTAGAGAGCCCATATGACATGTGCCCAAAAAAATTGCAAACCACCCATAAAAAGTGCCAAAAACTAAAACTAGTGATGGAAATAACACTACATCTAACACGAAAAAGCTAATCTTCCACTTTTTTTTAACAAGTTTGGTACTCGGTTCTCATAAATGAGAACTTGATTCCTTTGATGCCATAACATCAAAACACATAGAGATGCCTATACTAGTAAGCCATACCAAATTTGCACTAGGGTTTGCAGCATCAAAGCTAAGGTTTTCATCCGTTCTTTAAAGATGAGGTTTTAAGTCCAAAGAAGGTGTAGGTTTTTCAAAAGCCTTTTTAATTGGGAATAAAAGCTTTTTAAATAGCACAAATTTAATTTTGATGAAGTACAAAGACCATCCAAAATGTTTAGAAATTTGAATATAGTAGAAAGAAAATAAAATCTAAAATTATTTGGGAATGAAATCCCCAAACAAACCAAATTTAATTTGATAGAAATAAATGTATCCAAATTATTAATAAAACCAAAAATGAAAATTTTCTAATATCTTTATTAAATCTCTATGATCATCATTCATTCCATTTAAATTCTTGTAGAAAGGAATTATGTTTAAATTAAAACTACTATTCTAGGAGAGGAAGACAAATCTAAATTAATTATTGACTTCATTTCTAATCAAAATTTAAAAAGTTAAGAAATTATGATTAAATTAAAACTACCTATTTGAAGCGGAAGACAAATCTAAACTAATTATTAACTTCATTTCTAATCAAAAATTAAAAAAATTACAAATACTTAAAAATATATATATAAAAGATAAAAGGATATCAATGCATAATTTTACCTTAAATTCCCTCAATCTTCTAGGAGCCTTTTTGACTCTGTGCTATGGAGAAGAACAATCAAGGTTAAATATATAAAAGGTCCATCCATTGGATTCAAAGATTGAGTTTAAGTATTGTTAATTCCTCCATTATCTGGAAAGGGCTTATTAAATCCTTGGTATTGATCAAGTCGTGGGAATTACTAAAGATGTTAGGTTATCCAAGTCTCTAATCATCCAACTTCACAGTAAAAAAATATTTGCCTTAGCGTGAGTTAGAAGGATGGGTTATGGCAGTCTGTATGCACCATAATGGTATTGGGCCAATGAAATAGGACTATCTGATGAAGTGAAGGAGGAATGGAACTATTTTGTGTTGGCATTGAACAGAGTTGGGATTGTTCTATTTTCCAAATATGATTCATTAGTCTGGGACTTGTTGAAAATAAGTTGTCAATTGATGTCAAAGGAGTTCAACAATGACAAAAACCACTGAACATGATGCAAGAGGAAGATGATCGATAGGAGTTCAGCAATGACAAAAACCATTGAACATGATGTAAGAGGCAAAGGATCGCTACAAGAGGCAATGATCAAGGATCAACGGTTAGGATTGAATCCCTAAAGATATCAACAGCTGCAGAACGATCCACAATACTATAGCGCAAATCTGCATTTGATTGCAAATCAACAATCAGGAGAGCATTCGCAAAAAATCAGTGGAAGGTGGAAGGCGGAAGGCGAAAAATAAAATATAAAGTAATATGGGATTTCACAACCTGGAGTCTGCCCCATAGAATGCAGAATACGAAAGGTGGAAGGCGGTAGGCAGAAGGAGAAAAAGAAAATATAAAGTAATATGGATTTCCGCAACCCGGAGTCCACCCTACGAAAGGCGGAAGGCGGAAGGCATAAAATAAAATATAAAGTAATATGGGTTTCCACAACCCAGTGTCCACCCTGTAGAATACAGAAGGTGAAAAAGAAAATATAAATTAATATGGGTTTCGACAACCCATAGTCCTCCCTGTGGAATGCACAAGGAAGAAGAAATAAGGCGGAATGGTTTCTGCAACCCGGAGTTTGGCTTGCGGAATGCAGAAGGTGGAAAGGAAAATTCAAAAGAATTTCTGGTGAAGAATTATCCTTGCGAAAAGGAAAAAAATAACAGTCCAAGAAGCTGCCTGAACAATGCTTAATGAAGCAAAGTTGTTTGATGCATATTGGAAAGAAGCAGTGTACACACTTGTCTATATGCTTAATAGAGGAAAACTCAGAGTGACTAAAGACAAGACTCCTTATGAACTATGGTATGGAAGACCAGCCTCAATCAAATATTTCAAAGTATTTGGCAATAATTGTTACATTAAAAGGAATGAGGATGATCTTGGCAAGTTTGACTCTAGGACTGATGAAGGAATATTTATAGGATATTCATCCACCAAGAAGGCATATAGATGTTACAATAAAAGGTTACACAAGATTGTAGAAAGTGTAGATATAAGAATAGATGATATAAAACCAAGAAGAGTAAGAAGTCATGACAATGTTGAAAACACAAGTGACGAAGAAAATGAAGACTTCCAAAAGGATGAAAGTACTCATGATGAAGAAGAAGGAATAGAGAAGGAAGATACACAAGAAGGTGAAGAAGATTTCCCAAGACTTGATACAAAAACCCCATCTAGAAGAATACAAAAGAATCATCCAGAGACAAAGATCATAGGTGATAAAAATGTTGGAGTCAGTCCAAGGAGACAACTACCATTTAATGAACAAGCCCTACTCTCAATAGTGGAACCTAAGGATTTTACAAAAGCCAGGAAAATTGATGAATGGGTCAAAGCCATAAATGAAGAATTAGATCAGATTGAGAAAAACAAGACTTGGAAACTTGTCCCAAGACCCAAAGATAAGAATGTTATAAGGACCAAATGGGTTTTCAAGAACAAATTCAATCAGGATGGTCAAGTGATAAGGAACAATGCAAGATTAGTATGTAAATGGTATGCTTAGGTAGAAGGGATTGATTTTGAAGAAACTTATTCCCCTTTTACAAGACTTGAAGCAATCAGAATGTTTACGACACTCTCATGCCATAAAATGTTTAAAGTGTATCAAATGGATGTGAAGTTTGCATTTTTGAATGGAAAAATAGAAGAAGAGATTTATATTGAACAACGTGAAGGTTTTCTATTATCATAAAACAAAGACTATGTTTGCAAATTGAAAAAGGCACTCTATGGTCTCAAACAAGTTCCAAGGGCCTGGTTTTCAAGGCTGGACAAATATTTAAAGCAACAAAGATTTAAGAGAAGAGCCACTGAAAGTAATCTCTACTTAAAAATCGAAGATGAAAATATGATCATTGATGTTGTTTATGTAGATTCCATCATATTTGGAAGCAATTTACAAATACTAAGTATTAGCTTTGCTTTTGAAATGAAAACGAAATTCAAAATGTCAATGTTGGGTGAATTAACATTCTTCTTAGGGTTACAAGTTTACCAAACAAACAAAAGGAATCTTTATCTCTCATACTAAGTACATCAAAGACATGCTTAAAAGATTTAAGATGGAAGACTCAAAACCTGTTATTACTCCTATGATCACAAGTTGTAAATTAAGTAAGGACGATGAGTCTCTGGAAGTGGATCATACGATGTATAGATCCATGATAGAAAACCTGCTATATGTGACAGCTACAAGACTAGATGTGATGCAAGATGTAGGTTTGGTTTCTAGGTTCCAATCAAGCCCCAAAGAAACGCATGTAACAACAGTAAAAATAATTTTCCAATATTTGAAAGGTACTATGGAGTATGGGTTATGGTACCCAAAAGGTCAAGACTTCATCTTAAAATCATTTACTGATGCAGATTGGGCAGGAAGTGTCAAGGATCGAAAAAGTACTAGTGGAGCAACATTCTTCCTAGAAAATTATTTGGTTTCCTGGTTAAGTAAAAAACAATCTTCCATTTAACTCTCCACAGCAGAGACCGAATATATTGTTGTTGCGTCACGTTGCAACCAAGTCATTTGGATGAAGTAGACACTTTAAGATTTACTTGTGAATTATGTGCACCCAATACTAATAAATTTTGATAATACCAGTGCCATAAATATTTCAAAAAACTCAGTCATGCACTCCAAGACAAAACACATACCAATAAAGTATCACTTCCTAATAGAACCAGTATCGTAGAAGATTTTCAAACTAGAGTATGTTGACACAAAAGAGCATATTGCCGATATATTTATCAAGCCACTACCCAAGGAAGCTTTTGAGCATCTTAGGCAGAAGTTGGGAGTAATCTCCTTACAAAAGTTGTAGAAGAGGAAGTGCAATCTCAGGGGGAGATATGATGATAGGGGGAGTTGTTAGAAGAAATATTTTGTCATTGTTGTCAAAGGGGGAGATAATTGACTAAAATAAAATGTTTCCATTAATGCCAAAGGGGGGGGAATGTTGAAAACAAGTTCTCAATTGATGTCAAAGGAGTTCATTGATGAAAAAAACCACTGAACATGATGCAAGAGGCAGAGGATCAATAGGATTTCAACAATGACAAAAACCACTGAACATGATGCAAGAGGAAGAGGATCGATGCAAGAGGAAATGATCATGGATCAACGGTCAGAATTGAAACTGGAAAGAGATCAATGACTGCCAAACGATCCACAATACTATAGCACAAATACACATTTGATTACAAATCAACGGTCAAGAGAAAATCCGCAAACAATCGGCGGAATGTGGAAGGAGAAAGGAAAAAGGCGAAAAAATAAATATAAAGTAATATGGGTTTCCACAACCTGGAGTCCGCCTTGTGGAAGGCGGAAGGAGAAAAATAAAATATACAGTAATATGGGTTTCCACAATCTGGAGTCCACCCTACGGAAGGCGGAAGGCGTAAAATAAAATATAAAGTAATATGGGTTTCTACAACCCAGATTCATCCCTATGGAATGTGAAAGGCGGGAGCCGGAAGGTGAAAAAGAAAATATAAAGTAATATGGGTTTTCACAATCCGGATTCATCCCTATGGAATGTGAAATGAGGGAGCCGGAAGGAGAAAAATAAAATATAAAGTAATACGGGTTTCCACAACTCGGAGTCCTCCCTATGGAAGGCGGAAGGCGAAAAAGAAAATATAAAGTAATATGGGTTTCTGCAACCCAGAGTCTGCCATGCAGAATGTGGAAGGAGAAAAGGAAATTTCAGAAGAATTTCTGGTGAATAATTATCATTGCGGAGATGCAATTCTGTTAAAATTGCGTTGTGAAAAGGTATGACTGATAAATTTAAATAGAGTTAAAGAATTGTTAGAATGAAGAATTGAGTCTTCATGAAGAGGCACAATCTAATAATGAAAAGGCGCAACGGTGAAGAGATGCACTCACAGAAAACGTGTTAGAGGGTATTTATAGACAAAAATGATGAGTGATAGAAATTGTCTCAATGATACATTTTAATGAAGCTGTAGTAGTTAGAGACCAAAGTAAAATCAGAGATAGAAATCGTAAAGCAGATCTGAAGATCATACAAAAACAAAGGGTGGTAGGGTGGAGCTAGGGCAGGTATCAATCCTACAGGGAGTTGTAGCCTCCTTCCAGTAGTAGCTGGTAAATAGGGTGTAATAGAATCCTGTTAGTAGTAGCTAACAAAATAGGGGGCTGTATCCTCCTTCCAATAGTTGCTGGTAAATAGGGTGTGGTACCATCCTTGTTTGTTGTAGCAGGAATAAACTATTTGTAAATATAATTTTGCAGTAATAGGACGTATTGGTGGTTTTTTCCAATTGGGTTCCATGATAAAATATGTGTTCTATATTTCTTGCCGATTCTGTGTGTTAAAATTCAATTGTAGTTTTTAAGTTATAAAAGTTAACAATACTGGGTCACACCCCCTCTTAGTATTGTCCAATATTCTAACAGGACTAGGGTGATGCTAATGGAAATATTTCAACAAAGAAAGCATATGAAGCTATTGTTGCTAGGGCGAGGACGTTTTCCACTAGCTGGTGGTCGGTAAAGTTGTGGAAGAGAAAATTTCCATTAAATTTAAAATGTTTCATATGGTTGTGTATTAATTTCCATTATATTAACCATAATTACAAACTTCTTCGTGTTTTGAGTTTTTATATAGAATATAATATAATTTTGATTATACACACAAGGTCAACCATAGCTGCATGTTATTTGCATTTTAAATGGGGTGTAATCTAATCAAAATTATAGATACAAACTCAATCAAACCACAACATGGTAATTATCTTGTCTTATATTACATACCAAAATATATGCTCTTTAGTTATATTATATCATGATCATTGAAGATATTTGGAAATATTTATTTATTTCTCGGAGTACAAAGAATATCTATTATTTTATCATTTCTATTTTTTTTTCTTCGTGATTAGTTGTAAAAATGTCGTAAATCTAAATATTGGTAATGTGATTTACATCAAACGGCAGTTACCATGTATACCCTATTTATAATCCAAATCTTTGCCGCTTATTCATTAGAGCCATGATTTGTCAACCATCTCGTGGAGTAAGTGGTGAGGTGAGGAGGGGAACTCAAGGGTTGGGCGATACCTATAGTCAAATTGTATAGAGTATAGAATTGAAAAGAGGGTGACAAAGGGGATGAGAGTTAGAGAAAACATTGGAAAATAAAGATTCCTAGTGCCATGGGATGCAAGGAAGCAAATAAACATTTAAATTGAAAAGGGGGAGACAATGGGGATGAGGGTTAGAAAAGACATTGGAAATAAAGATTTTTGGTGCCATGGGGTGTAAAGAAGCATATAACTTTAAACAAATAAATACATGGCGTGTTGTTGAATTTAAATATAATTAAATTATCAATTTTTGCTAGCTCATTTGGTTAAGGTGTGGGTTTCGTTTGTAATGCAACCCGAGTTCAATACTTTTAGGGGTGACTTAGTTGGGAGGAGACACCAAAATATCCAGCCATGTTAAGGATTATTGTGGCCTAGGTTGGGTGCAATCCCCGGGTGATTTTGATGGATTAGATGCCCTTGGGTTGTATTTTATTATCCAATGGTTGAAATGCATTGACCCCGAGTGACCGACATTTCTAACAAAAAAAAATTATAACTAAACCAAACACCTTGACCTAAGTTGAATATAAACTATGTTTTGAAGAGAATATTCTATGCATGATTGAGTTGAGATATAAGGAAAGCAATGTTCAACATGTGTTCGAGTAATGATTATTGTGACGACTAAGTTGGATCTCAAGCAGCTTGAGATCAAACAACAAGCAAATGTTCTATTGTAGCAATCATTGCACTGCTGCAGGATGAATGTTGCTCGGAAAGATATAGGTATAAAAGAAGAAAATGATTGATCAAGTATGTCTTTTGGGAGGAGCAAAAGAAAGTTCTAGTAGGTGAACTCAAGTCATAATTCAATGTAATTTATGGATGATACTTGTAGAGGGCATCACCAATCCGTTTTCTAGTTTTCAATTCAATGTCAAATGTAACATAATTTATATAAATTGGTCAACAATGGGTAAGTCATTGTTAACAATTGCTACATATGCATTTAGAAATCTTAACTTATGTTTTTGGTAGACTATTATTAATATAGTACATGTGACATCTAGGATTTAAGGTCTTATATATAATGATATGTCCACTTCCAAGTATAACCTTGATTGGGATTTAGGCTTTATGATTCTCATACCAAGGTCCATGTCCATGTGCATGATTTAGGGACCAGAATTGGGGCTATCTTATCATAACCAAGGACACATGTGTGAACCATCCATTTCACATTTCTAATGGGAAGTTAGTGTAAGTATAGATCAATTAAACTATGGTAGAAAGTGAAGCACTAGCTGCGAATTGTGCATTAAAAATGTTTTCACTACTTGCTTATGAATAAGTTCCATTGTTATATTGACCATCAAACATTGAAGTAGATTGTTAATAATTAAATCAATGTTGCAAACATTGTTTTGTGGAATATATGTCTAAGGGTCTGCAAAGAAATTTGTTGGGAATATCAGGGAAAATATTGGCAAGAAGAACCTTAGACTTCAAGAATTATGAAAATATCAGAAAAATATGCACCTTGAAAAACTTGAGAGAAATTGGAAATATCAAAAGAAATCAGATATATCTACAACACTGAATTAAATATTATTAGGAGGAATGAACAAGTGAGCCAAGTTGTTTCAAGGGTATGACCTAGAGATTTTTTCAAGCTAGGAAAAGAACATGTAAAACTTAATCACTTGTCTTGCATAGATAATAATGAGACAAAGAAGAAAAGATAAGAACAATTTCTAGGAAAGAGTTTGTTTTTCAAGGAGAAAAAAAAATAACATATTATTCAATGGAATCAAAGTTATTTTACATATATCATGGAGATCTATCCAATAAGGATGCGACAACATGATTCATAACAATTATATTGCGCCAACAAAAATGAGGCAATACCTAGAAATCTAGTGGGCATAATCCCATACATAATAAGTATTTCATGCAAAATGTTCCAAAAATTAAGAGTACTACATAGTTCCAAATGGATTGACCAATAATAAACAAAAAAGACCACCTGAAACAAAAATGCCTCTACATGCCCAAAAATGGAAACTGCTAGTATACCAATGAGCAACCTTATTCCACAATCCTCTCGTAAAATAGAATACCTTCCTTAGAACCCACCACTCTTTTGGAAAATTGATATGCCAAAGTGTTGTTTTCCCTATAAATGTGAGAGAAATTTATGTTAGGAATACCGACAATATGTTCCTGGATCCTAATGCTCCAATGTTTCAAGTTTGCCACCTGCAAGACTCAACATTCTTTGGTCCAATCTATAACAGTTTTGGAGTCACTAAAAATAAGAATAGATTGTATATTCTACATATGTACAAACTAAAGAAGACCATAGAGAACCAAAAACTTAGCCCGTGAATTGGTGCCATAGCCAACATCCGTCCAAGGATAATATGAAGTCTGCATAAAAACTCTCAAAACCATGCCACAACCACACCTATTATTTGGAGTTTCTTAATATATAAAATTGAACATAGGAGTTTCATGTTTTGAACCCATCCTGTATAGCCTATGTTGTTGTTTGATTCATTTGATTCCTTTATTCCTTTGAAGAGGATGAAATAAAAGTACATCCTTATGTTAATTGGCCTCTTTACAAAGTGGCCATAAGTAAGAGCTATTTAGAAAGACACATTATAAGCTATTACAATGAAGTTTCTATTTGATTTTTTTCTTTCTTTCTTGTGTTTGGACATTAGTTTTATATTATATTGGACAAGGGAATGTCTCTATGTGAGGTTGTTCCATGCATAGAGATAAAACTAAGTTAAGGTTAAGAAATACCCAACTCCATATATAATCCCAAACCTAATCTTTTAAGTTAACATTTAATATAACATCTAGTAAGATCAACAAATTGATAACAAGCATAACTGTTTGTTACACTATGTATTAGGGGAACTCCAAATGGTACGGAATGGCATGTGTGAAAATTTTAAGTCCCTTTTCTCTCATGTAACCACGTTCATTTTCCATAAGTGGTCTCTTATTTTTTTATTCCTAATTTATGCATGATAAGTGGTGTCTTAAATGAGAAAAAATTATTTGTAAAAAATATTGTAACTCCAAGATGGTTGGAGATGCCTTATAATTATAGTGTTTTGTAAATAAACAAATATAGAGAAACCTATGTCATTTGATTTACATTAATGTCCACTTACAATGTAGCCTATCATATATAATTTTTAATTAAACCAATGTAGAGAAACCTATGTTATTTGATTTTACATCAATGTCCACTTACAATGTATCGTGTGCCTTATTTAGAATCGAAAGATTTGGTTCATTTAATAGTATGAACATGTGGATGATTATAAGGGGTGGTATCACATTGAAAAACATTTGAAAAGTACCTTGGGAAAGGGACATCCAGTGGCTTTGGTTACTAGACATCTACCTAGTAAATTTGGTTCATAGTACTAATAATAAGAATAAGAATTCAAACCATGGAGCATGATTTGTTAACCATGTTGTGGAGTAGGTGGCTTAAGGCCCAATAAGTGAGGAGAGGAACTGCAAGGGCAAAAAATACTCTACATGCAACAAATATTTTAAGAGGGTGCAGACTATGACACCCCTCATGCATGTAGCGTATTGAGAAGCTGCTAGAGCCATGTGCATGTTTCCCTCCATCCATACGCGATTTGGTTGCATCCATACGGTGTCTTCCTCCACATGAAATCTCCATACATTGTACACCGTATTCCTCAGCATTCCTCCCCATACGTCGATGGATGTCCCAATCTAGCTCAAAGGGTACCCTTGAATACAACATCGCTGTCATCGCAGGATTCTGCAGATGATCAACATTCACGCCAACATTCAATGTGGTAAGTTAATTCAGAATGCAATACTCTCCAACTAGTCTGGCCCTAATCGTCGACGAACATCTCAGGGTGCTTCCCGGTGCTTCACATTAGTTTTATGCTGCTGCCAAGGAAGGAAGGGCTCCATTACGTTGCAGTGAAGGGGACGTCTGCAGTTTTCAAGAAGACACCAATGAGGAAGGAAATTGCTAATGTCCAAACAAGATTTGCAAGGAAGGAAATCGCCAATGTCCAAACAGGTTCTTCTTTACCATGTATCTGTAGGCTGCAACCGTCTTCTTTCTTCTAAATCTGACCAGCTCTAATATGATAAAATATTACTAAAGAAAATCACAGTGCCTAACATCATACAGGACTCATATATACATTTAGCGTAAATGACAGCTTGCAACCTAAAATCATCCCAGTTATTTATAATACATACATGCTTTCTACTTCACTTCCGAAATATGACCGCCAAGCTCCGCTTTGGTGTAATTATATGCAGTCTTTGCTGTTAACACAGTTATTTAGCTGGAGGATGAAAAAACCATGATGAAGGAGAAATAATAAGTTGTTTGTCGAACCTTGGTTAAAAGATATATTCTAAGAGCATGATGATAGGCAAAAAATCGATCATGTTATCAAAGATCCAATGGTGCGGAATGAAAAGTCGACAATCAATGGCCTAATACTATGTCCCCTGTCTAAAAGTACGAGGAAGATAAAGTATGTCCGGGCGTTTAATAAGGTACATAGATCAATGGCTGTCGATCCTGTTCGAGCAGATGCACGGTCTATAATTAATCCACCTTGCGAAGTCACATGTTGATTAAGGAAATAGATCCCGGCGGAATCGAGTACATACCACTCGATCCAACGGTGGCGAGATGAAGGCATATCACATTGATGGTCGGGGGTAATTCCAGAGCCAAAACTTGCACGACAGATATATCCAAAGCGCCCGGCGGAATTAGTTATGTGGCGATTGATCTGACGGCTAAAAATTAAAGGCGAAGTGGATCAACGGCGGTGGACAATTCCAGAACATAAACTTGCGCGATGGTTAAAATAACGGTGCCCAGCGGAATTTGGTAGGTGGCACCTGATCTGACGGCTGACAAATAAGGGTCAATCACATCGACGGCCATGGTCTATTCCGGAGCATCAAGTTGCGTCAAGGTTAATAGCGAGAAGCTCAGCGGAATCGAGTATTTGCTTCTAGATCTAACGGTGGAGAGATAAGGTCGATTTCATCGACGGCTGGGAATGAATCTGGGGTGGAGACTTGCACATTGTTTACTACCAAGATGCCCGACGGAACAAGGTACGTGGCACATGATCCAAGGGTTGTAAATTAAAAAGGAAACAGATCAATGGCCTTGAATGAATTTGGAGAATGGAAGTGCACGGTAGATAGAAATAGATGGTGGTCGCGGAATATAAACCATCGGTCCATGTGGCTGAACGTGATAGACTCCGAAGACAAAAGTGGTTATGGAAAACCACTCGAAGCATATTCCAGAGTGGGTCCTATAAAAGCAAGGTTGACTTCTCTCATGGTTATTTTATCCGCTCGGGAAGGGTGAAAAGGACTAGCCGATTCGTCAGCTTCCATTTGTCAGTTTCGGACACGCTTCAAGCACGCACCTCTACAGTCAATCAGGTAAGGTTTAAACCCTGTATTTCCCCCATCCGAACTACCATTTTAAATTAAGTAATGGACCAGGGGAAAGAAATTCAAGTGTCTGGTCAGGTTGTAGATGACAGGGAAGAGTTTTTAGTGGACATAGATAGGAGTGTGTGCGACCCCTTCCTATCTGTAGGGAGCGTGTCTGTCAGTAAGGAGAAATTGTGGTATTATCAGTCACAGGGGAACGATGTATTAAATGTCTGCAAATATTTCTTGTATTACTTCGCTCTCCAGCAAACCCTCCACTTCCCGAAATTTGCATAGTAGTGTGCTGTAAACTACTCTCCCTCCCAGAGAATAATTGTGAGTCGGTCTGCGTCCAAAATACTTTGTAAAATTGATGCCACAGTCATCAGAGAAAATCTCAGTTTGACTGAAAATTACCCTGTTAGTCATGAGTCGATAAATGAGTCGGTCCCTTCTGATTTTTACAAGAATTGTGAAACTGAGAATCGCTGTCATTTCCTGTCTAATATTCTAAAAGAAGGTCAATCCCTTGATGGTTTTTTCCTACCCTATCCTGTGCACATTTTCAAAAATGAAGTCCAAATGGCCGTATCTATGGTTTGTCAAGTATTGGGTCTGGTCGATGATTGTCATGTAGGCGATGTCATCCTTAGTTTTTTATTAAGAATAAGTTCCTTGAGCCCTGAATCCCATCCATTTCCTGTGTTTAATTTTGATGAGTATCTCGCTGAAGCAATCCATATTCAGTTAACTGAGTTTCCAAAAGTTCGGTTCTTTAGGTTTCAGACCTACTTGCTTAATATTCTGTTATGCTCCGATGTCACTGAGTTGAAGTTTTTAAGTACTCTATGCTCTTCTGATTTTCCCAAGCAAATCAACATGTTCGGATTTGCTAATTTGATCATGTCAGAAATGTACAAAATGTTGTTTGATGAGGATTTGCCCCGTGTTCTGGATGAAATGAAATGTTTAATGCAATCTTCACCCGAAGATCGGGTTGGAGACTGGTTTCTGTACAAGGATTACACTGTGTTAAGAATATATGGGTTTACAGGTCAGCCTTACAGGTTACCTGCCTTTTTAACTCCAAGGATTTTCGCACTTGAAATTATGAGGCAGAGGTTGCTATCTGAAGAAGAGCATTTTGGGGCTTTCAAAAAGTCTTCAAACATTAAATTTCCACTTAATGTCAGCTCTTTCATTTTTAAAAGTAAAGGCACCTTGGTATTCATAGAGAAATTGCTAGAGAATATGGATTTCCAGAAGGAATCAAAAGTGAATTATGATCCACATCATGTTATATCCCTAAGGAAACAAGCCAACAAGAATAAGCCATTTGAGCACCAGTTTGTTGAAAATCTAGCTGAAATAGCCAATCTGTTACAGCTCAAGGAAGATCCACATGCTGCACCAATTACAGTATCAGAAAATACTAACATTGTAATTAAGATAAGTCTCTCTGAGATTGAGAATATGGAATTGGACGAAGATGGATCCCACAAAAAAGCAAAGCTGCTTGAAGGTGGTGAAATTGTAAATGATGAAATCTCTGATGGTTTCAAAAAGGTTTCCCTAATTCCGATGAAAGCTGTGCAAGTAAATCAGTTCTCCTTTAAAAATGTGGAAGGTGATATAGACAGTTCAGAGTCAAGCCCGATCTTTAAGTCAAAGGAAGAACTCAAAGCCAGCTATATGGAAAAGAGAGAACAGTCTCTGGAAGAGACCAGAAATTTGCTCCCCCGAGTAAGAAATTTGTACAGTTCAAAAACTTCTCTAGTTTCTGCCAGAGATGCTGAGAGAAATACATTTAAGATGGCTATGGTAAACGACAAGAAGATGTCTGAAATGGAGATCCGGCTGGACAAAATCAGTACTCCGGATAAGATACAACTTCACAAACAAACCAGTGATATCATTTACTCAGACTTATTACAAGCTATGGTAAGGATTAATAAGTTGCAAGTTTTGATAGACAAATTAGAAATTCAATTGAAGCATGAAAGAGTTGAGAATAAAGCCAATATTATTTAGATCAAGAAGCTACAGACAGATATTGTCCATTCTGACAATACCCGGGCAGTTAGAAGGATGTTAGAAGAAAAAGACAATGCACTCCAGGTCCTAAAGAAAAAGCTGAAGATCCCAGGTGCTGAACATGTTCAGTCCTCTGAGTTATTGGCTCTCCAAGAGGAAAAAGATAAGGTCCATCAAGAGATGATGGAATACAAAGGAAGAGCTGGGGAGCTACAGGAAGAAAAAGACACGTGGGAGGCTTAAACAAGTGAACTGTTGTCTCAAATTTCCTTAATGAAAAAGGATCAAAATGATGAGAAGGAAATTATGGAGGAGTTAATGAGTCAGACCCCCACTGGTGAAGATTTGTCCATCGTGAATATTGAAAAGCCACTGGATGATTTCTCTGCGGATGATTTATTGGTGCCTATGTCCCAAGTAAGCTTAAAAGATGAAGCAATTAAAGAATTGAAGGCAGAGAATGAAAGGATAAACGCTGAATTGACCAAAGTAAGTGAAAGTAAAAAAAAAATACTGCAGGACAAAAATTAGTTGCAGAAAAAACTCAACGAGCTAAAGGAGACAATCATCGGGAAAGGCCCTCTCCAGGGGGCAAAACATATCATTTGGGATACCTTGTCTATAGAGATTACCAAATTCCGGCACTATCTTAATTTTATTGATGATCTGAATATACTGATAAATTTGTCCCACCAGAGATTAAAGCTGGTAAATGAACACATGGAGAAAAGACCTCTTGTTACAGCCCAGAACACACTGAATTTTCTAAATTCACTGACCTATCAGAAATTGCATGAGATGGGGATAAAAGATAGAATATCAATAGTGCTGTGGGCAAAGAGGTTCATCCACAAGCATCACTTGATGAAGATGGTCCGAGACAAATCAGAAGAATTGCTTTTGTAGGTTAATAATTTTAAACAGAATTTTAAGGAGCTGTTCGAGGATGGATTGCCTTCATTCTGGGATGTGGAGGGATGGATGTTCTCACAGGAAGACTATCATAACTTCCTTGTTCAGTGCCGCATGGACCACTCCAAATTTAACGATTTGGAGAAAATACTAACAGGGAAAACTATTGTAGATATGTTAACAGAGGATTTCCAGATTTTCCAAAAATTTCTGCTTGTCAGAAAAGGGTTACCGAAGGTATCATACGAGGCCTACATGGAGCTCAAAGTATCAATTTGGCAAATGATGGAGTGTGATACCCCAAGCGCAGAACAGTGGAAAGCCGTGGAGCGGTTTGGAAAGACAAAGTACATTCTTCATTCTTAGAAACAAGCGGCATACACCAAGGAGCTGACTGAGCAAGGACGTGGAGGTAACTGGGCGAGGATCCATCATCAAGATGATTTTTACTTTATGATCTGGTAGGATTGGAGTTGTAATTCATTCCTAGAAGTTAGGGATTCAGTTACAAATCTCTAAATTAAGCCGATCATTCAGTTATTGATCTTCTTGGAAGACCTATTATTTTATGTATATATTTGCATCTTTTTTATGAGATGGGGGTTGGAACCCATCGTGTTGTGGAAGAATTTTGGAGAACATATCTATTTTTGAATAAAAAAGTAAATGCATGAGTTTTTGCCAGATATTCCTGTGTCATTGATATTACAATCCGTGCTTCTTTCTTTGTGTAATCGTATTTTCCCAGTGTAACACTTCATTTTGTTTCTTCCTCGTATCTGAAATAGAGCGTTAGATGATTGGAATTCATATGTTTATGCTCTAGTAATCATTTCAGATATTTTATACATTTTCTACTAAAGTTGATATAGAACTCATCCTTGTTGGTGCTCTGTATTAATGGGCTGTTTCCTCATCTCTTCTGTTTCACCTGGATTAATTTGAATGACTGTGATGATGTGATTATCTTGCTTGTGATGAATCTCATGTACATGTCTTTGTGATACCTTTATATTATATATGACTCCATGCCCAATGGTTATGTGATTGTTTCAGCCATACATACAAATATTTAAATGTTATTTTATATCTGGTCCTGTTAAATCTTTATTGAGAGATCCCTCTATGGAAGAAAATACCAGTTTCTTTCTAAAGTGGTTTTGTTGTTACCTTGGAGTTTCCCTTTTGCAACCCGGGTACATTTTGAGTGCTAACAAACTGGCGTCGTTGCCGAGGACATGAATGAGCATATCTGCCTTGGGAGAACGACAAAGTTAAGAAAGATTTCTGTGGGCAAACAGGAATTTTGAAAAGAAAAGAAGGTTGTACATTTGCCCTGGCGACTCCACTGTGAGACTTTTCTGCTGAACTTACAAGAGTCATTCTGGCTTCGAGAAGACACACTCGAGGTAATTCTGATACTGAAGTCTTGAAAAGTTTTGAAGATCCAGAAAAGTTGTTTAAGAGAAAAAATAAAGAAAAGCTAGATTTTCCTTTGTTTGGCCCATCATCATCACAAGTTTCCTATATTAATCCAGAATGGGAAGTTGATACTGCAAAAAACCTGTTGAGGACTAAATATGAATCTGACCTTAAAAATGCTGAGTTTAATCCTCGTAGGTTAGAGTCTTATCTGTTAGATTCCCTCTGGAGGGACTTGCAACAAACCACTAAAGTTGAAACCTCCACCTCTCGAAGTACTCAAAGTTCTTCACTTCTGGTGAATCCACCCAGACCAATGGCCACTAGATTTGCTCCCTTGCGTCTGCCTGCTGTATTACATGACCTCCCTTAGAACTATTCCCAGAGAATTTCCTTGTTTGATGGAGAGGGTGATATAACTGCAAAACAACATGTTGCCAAACTTGAGGATTTTATTGACTTAGAAGAAGTTGATTATCCTGATGTTAAAATGTGGTTATTTGCCCAAAGTTTGTCAGGAGAGGCAAAGAAATGGTTCAAATATTTGCCAAATGCATCTATATTGAATTTTCAGGATTTCCAAACTGCTTTCCTGGATAGGTGGGATGATAAACAGAATCCTCTGCAGCTTTTGTCTCAGTATAACAGTCTTAAAAAAGGGGGTTTTGAGTCTGTTCATGAATTCTCAAGTAGATTCATGAGGGCTTACAACTCTATTCTAGAAGATATAAAACCTTCTCCTGCAGCTGCCAAGCTACATTATGCTGGGGCCTTTGATAATGATTTTGCCTTCTCTTTGCGGGAGAGGAAATCGACAACTCTTGCTGCCATGTTTACTGATGCCCTATAAGTGGAAGCTAACATGATGGCGAGTGGAAAAATGAAGCATAGAGATTTGGATAGGAGGAGGAAAGAAGAGAATTTGCCTTCTACTTCATCCTCTTCTGTTGATGTTAAATTTGAAATGATGTTGAAAACCATGGAAAAGTTGATGGATAAATTAACTATGGATACTAGGCCTTTCAATAGAGAGCAAGGGGATCCCCAAATCAAGAATCCAAATTTCAGAAGACCAAATCCCCCTGTTCCTCCCCAAAATAGACAAAGAGACCAGAGAAATCCAAGAAACCAAGAAGAACAACCCATCCGTCCACCTTTCCCTGAAAATTATGTTGCTGAAGAAGAAGACCCCCCTGAAAATGAGATTCATCTGTTTGGAGAACAGGATTCAGAGATATATCTTACTGAAGAGGAGCATAACATGTTTGAACAAGAAGGTGGAAATGAAGAAATTGAAAAGGAGAATAACTATATCAAAGAGGATATTTACATGCTATGGACGATGTGCAGAGGAAAATCAGATTGAGGAACAGGGATGTCCTCATAAATAAAGGGAAGGAAAACCCAAATCATCCTTCCTCTAGTTCTTTGAATGTAGAAAAAGGAAAAGAACTACAAAAAGAGCCTTTTGTAAATAAAGAGGTTGAAAATGATGTACAAAAGGATAGAATAATAAAGAAGGCGACTCCGGTTGATGTGGAAAAGATTGGTGCTGGTTTTAATTTACAGAATGAGCTTTCAAAACTAAAGATTTCTGTTCCGTTCAATGAATTGCTGAGAAATACTGAATACAGGGATACCATCACGAAAATGGTCAGGAATCAAGGTGAATGGCAGTCTGACATTTTGGAACTGAATGATGACAGTCCAGCTATTTCATTCGGACCAAAAGTTGAAAATATGGAAGGTGAAGAGGTTCCTCCATTCTATTTGAGCCTGAATGTGCATGACAAAGTGGTCCATAATGCTATGTTGGATTCTGGGGCATCACACAATCTAATGCCCAAAGGGGTGGTAGAAATCTTGGGATTGGAAGTAATAAGACCTTACAAAGATCTGTACTCTTTTGATTCTAAAAGAGTAAAATGCATTGGATTAATTAAAGACATGGTGGTGACCCTAAACAAATTGCCTTCTAAAACTATAGTTATGGATGTGGTGGTAGCAGATATCCCACCAAAGTTCGGGGTCCTATTGTCAAGATCCCGGACTTCCAAATTGAAGGGCAGTTTGCAGATGGATATGTCGTATGCCACTATCCCCGTCCAAGATGGAAGCAAAAGATTATATAGTGAAAAGAGAACTCCATATGTAGTAAGCAGTCAGGATAAACCTGAGATTCATCACATTTATGCTGTTGACACTGATTTGGGGTCCTCCATTTTCTTTAATGATGCTGTTCCACATGATGTAGAAGAAGCCTTGCAGAAAAAGTCTAAGGAGAATAAAGAAAAAGAAGGGACAAAACAGGATGCTTTGGAGGCAAAGCAAAATAGAGAAGGGCAGTGGATTATGTATTTTGATGGATATATTGCAAAAACTGGTGCTGGAGCTGGTGTGTACATAATTTCTCCTATTCATGATTTCAGAGCTTTGTCATATAAGTTGATGTTTGAATGTACAAATAATGTGGCCGAATACGAAGCTTTTTTACTTGGATTGCACGCTTTGAAGGACTTGGGAGCTCAAAAAATAAGGGTCTTGGGAGATTCAGAATTGGTAATAAATCAGGTAAATGACAGTTATCAAACCAGGCATCCACGTATGAGGGCTTACAGAAATGAAGTATGGGATATGTTGGGAAACGTTTTTACAGAGCATACAGTTCAGGTAGTTCCCAGAATCGACAATTTGGTAGCTGATTCTTTGGCCGTGGCTGCTGGAAAATTTGATACTCCTATGGTTGGTCAGAAGGAATACTAGATTGAAATGGTGAATAGACCATCTATTCCTGATAATTCCAAATATTGGTAGGTTTTTGAAGATGACATGCAGATCATAAGATTTTTAGAATTGTCAGGAGAATTCGTAAATACTCATTTTGACACTGAAAATGATAATGATGAAACCTTTGAGGATGATGAAGAAAATGAGATAGAAGAAGAAGATGGTAAAAAGCTAAGAAAAACCCTGGGAGGTAAGGATATTATCCAGCTGAAAAATAATTTCATACCAAGAGGCCTAATTCCTTTAGAAAAGATTTTTGATCAAAATGACGTTGCCAAGAATCCCAAAGTAAAACCTGTTGGAGATGCTGTAGAAGATAAGAATATTGGTACTGAAGAAAATCCTAAATTCATAAAATTGTCCAAGAAACTGCCTGAAAGGGAGAAAGAAGAGTATGTGAAGTTAATGAAGAAGTATACATATGTGTTTGCTTGGAGTTATGAAGACCTTAAAGAATATGATACATCTATCATACAGCACACTATTCCTATAAAGCCTGGGGAAAAACCTTTCAAACAGAAACTCAGGAGGATAAACCCTAAATTGCTCCCTGTCATTGAGAAGGAAATAAAGAAGTTGTTTGATGCTAAGATCATTGTAACACTCAGGTTCTCTAAATGGGTTGCAAACCTGGTACCTGTCAGAAAGAAGAATGGAGAGATAAGACTGTGTATAGACTTCCGCAATTTGAATAAGGTCTCTATGAAAGATAATTATCCTTTACCAAAAATGGATCATATACTACAGTAGGTGGTAGGAGCTGAGAGGATTTCAATGTTGTATGGTTTCTCTGGTTATAATCAAATCAAGGTACTACCTGAAGACCAAGAGAAGACTTCTATCACCACACCTTGGGGCACTTTCATGTATGCAAAAATGCCTTTCGGACTGATGAATGCAGGAGCTACTTTCCAGAGAGCTATGGACATTGCCTTTGCGGGAGAAATTGGGATTTCTGTGGTAATTTATATGGATGATATCACAGTCTATTCAAAGTCTGACAGAGAGCATTTGCGTCATTTGGAGAAGGTTTTCATGAAGTGCAGAAAATATGGTATATCTTTGAATCCAAAGAAATCTAATTTTGCATTAGAAGAAGGGAAACTCCTGGGGCATATAATTTCTAAAGATGGCATCAAGATTGATCCTGAACGGGTAAGTGCGATTCTGAAGGTTGGAGAGCCTAGAAGCAAAAAGGAGATACAATCATTCCTGGGGCAGGTAAATTTCTTGAGAAGATTTGTACCTAGCTTTGCTGAGATTCTGATGAATATTACGAACATGTTAAAAAAGGGTCATGAAATAAAGTGGAATACAGAAGCTAGGGAATCTTTTTGGGAAATCAAGAAAGCAATTTCAGAAGCTCCCGTGTTGGTAAGTCCATACTTTACCAAAGACTTTTCAGTATTCTCATATGCCTCGGAACATACCATAGCAACAATACTATTGCAGAAAAATGATGAAAATATGGAACAACCCATAGCCTTTTTTAGTAAAATGTTATGAGACAGAGAATTGAAATATGACATCATGGAAAAGCAGGAATATGATTTAGTCAAAGCATTAAAATATTTCAGGATATATGTTTTGCATTCACATATAATTGCGCATGTTCCGACTGCTGCAGTGAAAGCAATTTTGACACAACCAGATCCAGAAGGCAGGAGGGCAAGATGGATTGCTACATTACTTGAGTATGATATAGAAATAAAGCCCACAAAGCTGGTTAAAGGACAAGGTTTGGCAAAAATGATGACAAATTCGAATTGTGAATCTTTGCAAATCAATTTTTTGTCTCACCAGTCTAATCAGTTGGATACGGAGATAGATGTAATGGTTGATTTCGTAGCATCTCCATGGTATTCTGACATTGTGTATGTCCTCTGAAATTTGCAAGCGCCAGAAGGATTAAGTAAATCAAGAGCGAGATCTGTAAAGTTAAAATCTGCTAAGTTTTGCATAAATCGATATCTTTATTGGAAAGATCCTGGAGGAGTGTTGCTGAATTGTCTTTTGGAGGATGAAGCTCAGCAAATTACTAAAGAATTTCATCAGGGAGATTGTGGAGGGCATCATTCTTGGAAGGTGACTGCGAACAAAATCCTAAGAGCAGGTTATTACTGGCCTACACTATTTTCAGATGTCTATAAAGAAATTAGTAAATGTCATCAATGTCAAATTTTTGACGGTAAGAGAAAGGTATTACCTCTCCCTTTGAACCCAATCACAGTTGAAGCTCCATTATAGCAGTGGGGATTGGATTTTATTGGTGAAATAAATCCCAATTCATCAGGTCAGCACAAGTGGATTTTGACAGCTACAGACTATTTTACTAAATGGATAGAAGCAATTCCTACAAGGAGAGCCACTGAAAATGTAATTATGGATTTTCTTGAAGACAACATCTTGGCTTGATTCAGGTGCCCAAAAAGGATAGTGACAGATAATGCAGCTGCTTTCAAATCCAGGAAAATGATAAATTTTTGTCATAAGTATCACATAAGTCTCAATCATTCAACGGCCTATTATCCTCAAGGAAATGGGTTAGCTGAATCTTCAAATAAAAGCTTGGTAAGGATTATTAAGAAGCTGTTGGAAGATAATAAGAGGTCCTGGCACACCAAACTAAAATATGCTCTATGGGCTGACAGAATTAGTACTAAAAGGGCGATTGGCATGTCTCCTTTCCAAATGGTCTATGGGGATGAAGTGGTTTTTCCGGCATCACTAGGGGTACCAGTCATGAGATATTTCCAAGATCAGCAAGAAGAACCAAATCACATACAACGAAGGATAAATAAGATCATTGAACTGGAGGAACGAAGAAACAAGGCTTATGAGAAAGTGCAGTCACATCAGGAGAAAATGAAAAATACTTTTGACAGAAGAGTCAAGGAAGAGTAGTTTCAAATTGGGGACCTGGTTTTAAAGTGGGATGCTCCTAATGAAGACAAGCATGGAAAATTTGATCCTATGTGGGTAGGACCTTATGTTGTTGCTGGATACAGAGGGAAAAATGCATTTTTGCTGGAATATACAAATGGGGTTCTTTTGGAAAGCAACCTTGTAAATGGACGGTATCTGAAGCACTACCTATCCTGAGGGAGAAGGTAAAATTTGTACCATAGACTGTACATATTTATTTCCTTCACAAGTCAATGTGAATGGTAAGCCGAGTGTTTTTGAAGCTCACAGTGAAAGCCCTAAGATTCAGGAGGCTTACCATTCCTTTTCTAAAAATACATAAAAATGATATATCTACAAAAAAGCAAAAGATGAGTTTCATACAAGTTATTATGAAAAATCAAAAGAAGGCACCTGGTCTACGAGTCCTTTGATACCTCACAGGGAGGATATCATCCCCAGATGGAGCCAGTTGTTAACACAGTTATTTAGTTGGAGGATGAAAAAACCATGATGAAGGAGAAATAATAAGTTGTTTGTCAAACCTTGGTTAAAGGATATATTCTAAGAGCATGATGATAGGAAAAAAATCGATCATGTTATCAAAGATCCAATGGTGCGGAATGAAAAGTCAACAATCAATAGCCTAATACTATGTCCGCTGTCTAAAAGTACGAGGAAGATAAAGTATGTCTGGGCTTTTAATAAGGTACAATCAATCCTATTCGAGCAGATGCACAGTCTATAATTAATACGCCTTGCGAAGTCGCATGTTGCTTAAGGAAATAGAGCCCGGCGGAATCGAGTACATACCACTCGATCTAACAGTGGTGATATGAAGGCATATCACATCGATGGTCGGGGGTAATTCCGGAGCCAAAACTTGCACGACAAATATCTAAAGTGCCCGGCGGAATTAGTTATGTGGCGATTGATCTGACGGCTGAAAATTAAAGGCGAAGTGCATCAATGGCAGTGGACAATTCCGGAACATAAACTTGCGCGATGGTTAAAATAACGGAGCCCAACAGAATTTGGTAGGTGTCACCCGATCTGACGGCTGACAAATAAGGGTCAATCACATTGACGGCCATGGTCGATTCCGGAGCATCAAGTTGCGCGAAGGTTAATAGCGAGAAGCTCAGCGGAATCGAGTATTCGCTTCTAGATCTAACGGTGGAGAGATAAGGTCGATTTCATCGACGGCTGGGAATGACTCCGTGGTGGAGACTTGCACGTTGTTTACTACCAAGATGCCCGATGGAACAAGGTACGTGGCACGTGATCCAAGGGTTGTAAATTAAAAAGGAAACAGATCAATGGCCTTGAATGAATCCGGAGAATGGAAGTGCGCAGTAGATAGAAATAGATGGTGGTCACGGAATATAAACCATCGGTCCACGTGGCTGAACGTGATAGACTCCGAAGACAAAAGTGGTTATGGAAAACCGCTCCAAGCATATTCCGGAGTGGGTCCTATAAAAGCAAGGTTCACTTCTCTCATGGTTATTTATCCGCTCGGGAAGGGTGAAAAGGATTGGCCGATTCGTCAGCTTCAATTTGTCAGTTTTGGACACGCTTCATGCACGTGCCTCTACAGTCAATCAGGTAAGGTTTAAACCCTCTAAAGAAATTCAAGTGTCTGGTCAGGTTGTAGACGACAGGGAAGAGTTTTTAGTGGACAAAGATAGGAGTGTGTGTGACCCCTTCCTATCCGTAGGGAGCGTGTCTGTCAGTAAGGAGAAATTGTGGTATTATAACTCACAGGAGAACGATGTATTAAATGTCTGTAAATATTTCTTGTATTACTTTTCTCTCGAGCAAACCCTCCACTTCCTGGAATTTGCTGAGTGGTGTGCTGTAAACTACTCTCCCTCCCAGAGAATAATTGTGAGTCGGTCTGCGTCCAAAATAATTTGTAAAATTGATGCCATAGTCATCAGAGAAAATCTCAGTTTGCCTGAAAATTACCCTGTTAGTCATGAGTCGATAAATGAGTCGGTCCTTGCTGATTTTTACAAGAATTGTGAAACTGAGAATCGCTGTAATTTCCTATCTAATATTCTAAAAGAAGGTCAATCCCTTGATGGTTTTTTCCTACCCTATCCTGTGCACATTTTAAAAAATGAAGTCCAAATGGTTGTATCTATGGTTTGTCAAGTATTGGGTCTGGTCGATGATTGTCATGTAGGCGATGTCATCCTTGGTTTTTTATTAAGAATAAGTTCCTTGATCCCTGAATCCCAGCCATTTCCTGTGTTTAATTTTGATGAGTATCTCGCTGAAGCAATCCATCTTCAGTTAACTGAGTTTCCAAAAGTTCGGTTCTTTAGGTTTTAGACTTACTTGCTTAATATTCTGTTATGCTCCAATGTCACTGAGTTGAAGTTTTTAAGTACTCTATGCTCTTCTGATTTGCCCAAGAAAATCAACATGTTCTAATTTGCTAATTCGATCATGTCGGAAATGTACAAAATGTTGTTTGATGAGGATTTTCCCCATGTTCTGGATGAAATGAAATGATTAATGCAATCTTCACCTGAAGATCGGGTTGGAGACTGGTTTCTGTACAAGGATTACACTGTGTTAAGAATATATGGGTTTACAGGTCAGCCTTACAGGTTACCTGCCTTTTTAACTCTGAGGATTTTCACACTTGAATTTATGAGGCAGAGGTTGCTGTCTGAAGAAGAGCATGTTGGGGCTTTCAAAAAGTCTTCAAACATTAAATTTCCACTTAAAGTCGGCTCTTTCATTTTTAAAAGTGAAGGCGCCTTGGTATTCATAGAGAAATTGCTGGAGAATATGGATTTCTAGAAGGAATCAAAAGTGAATTATGATCCACATCATGTTATATCCCTAAGGAAACAAGCCAACAAGAATAAGCCATTTGAGCACCAGTCTGTTGAAAATCTGGCTAAAATAGCCAATCTGTTACAGCTCAAGGAAGATCCACATGCTGCACCAATTATAGTATCAGAAAATACTAACATTGTAATTAAGAGAAGTCTCTCTGAGATTGAGAATATGGAATTGGACGAAGATGGATCCCACAAAAAAGCAAAGCTGCTTGAAGGTGGTGAAATTGTAAATGATGAAATCTCTGATGGTTTCAAAAAGGTTGCCCTAATTCCAATGAAAGCTGTGCAAGTAAATCAGTTCTCCTTTAAAAATGTGGAAGGTGATATAGACAGTTCAGAGTCAAGCCCGATCTTTAAGTCAAAGGAAGAACTCAAAGCCAGCTATATGGAAAAGAGAAAACAGTCTCTGGAAGAGACCAGAAATTTGCTCCCCCGAGTAAGAAATTTGTACAGTTCAAAAACTTCTCTAGTTTCTGCCAGAGATGCTGAGAGAAATACATTTAAGATGGCTATGGTAAATGACAAGAAGATGTCTGAAATGGAGATCCGGTTGGACAAAATCAGTACTTCGGATAAGATACAACTTCACAAACAAACCAGTGATATCATTTACTCAAACTTATTACAAGATATGGTAAGGATTAATAAGTTGCAAGTTTTGATAGACAAATTAGAAATTCAATTGAAGCATGAAAGAGTTGAGAATAAAGCCAATATTATTCAGATCAAGAAGCTACAGACAGATATTGTCAGTTCTGACAATACCTAGGCAGTTAGAAGGATGTTAGAAGAAAAAGACAATGCACTCCAGGTCCTAAAGAAAAAGCTGAAGATCCCAGGTGCTGAACATGTTCAGTCCTCTAAGTTATTGGCTCTCCAAGAGGAAAAATATAAGGTCCATCAAGAGATGATGGAGTACAAAGGAAGAGCTGGGGAGCTACAGGAAGAAAAATACAGGTGGGAGGTTGAAATAAGTGAACTGTTATCTCAAATTTCCTTAATGAAAAATGATCAAAATTATGAGAAGGAAATTATGGAGGAGTTAATGAGTCAGACCCCCACCGGTGAAGATTTGTCCATCGTGAATATTGAAAGCCACTGGATGATTTCTCTGCGGATGATTTATTGGTGCCTATGTCCCAAGTAAGCTTAAAAGATGAAGCAATTAAAGAATTGAAGGCAGAGAATGAAATGATAAAAGCTAAATTGACCAAAGTAAGTGAAAGTAAAAAAAAAATACTGCAGGACAAAAAATCAGTTGCAGAAAAAACTCAACGAACTAAAGGAGAAAATCATCGAGAAAGGCCCTCTCCAGGGGGAAAAACATATCATTTGGGATACCTTGTCTATAGATATTACCAAATTTCGGCACTATCTTAATTTTATTGATGATATGAATATACTGATAAATTTGTCCGACCAGAGATTAAAGCTGGTAAATGAACACATGGAGAAAAGACCTCTTGTTACAGCCCAGAACACACTGAATTTTCTAAATTCACTGACCTATCAGAAATTGCATGAGATGGGGATAAAAGAAAGAATATCAATAGTGCTGTGGGCAAAGAGGTTCATCCATAAGCATCACTTGATGAAGACGGTCCGAGACAGATCAGAAGAATTGCTTTTGCAGGTTAATAATTTTAAACAGAATTTTAAGGAGCTGTTTGAGGATGGATTGCCTTCATTCTGGGATGTGGAGGGACGGATGTTCTCACAGGAAGACTATCATAACTTCCTTGTTCAGTGTCGCATGGACCACTCCAAATTTAACGATTTGGAGAAAATCTTAACAGGGAAAACTATTGTAGATATGTTAACAGAGGATTTCCAGATTTTCCAAAAATTCCTGCTTGTCAGAAAAGGGTTACCCAAGGTATCATACGAGGCCTACATGGAGCTCGAAGTATCAATTTGGGAAATGATGGAGTGTGATACCCCAAGCGCAGAACAATGGAAAGCCATGGAGCGGTTTGGAAAGACAAAGTACATTCTTCATTCCTAGAAACAAGCGGCATACACCAAGGAGCTGACTGAGCAAGGACGTGGAGCTGACTGGGCGAGGACCCATCATCAAGATGATTTTTACTTTATGATATGTTAGGATTGGAGTTGTAATTCATTCCTAGAAGTTAGGGATTCAGTTACAAAACTCTAAATTAAGACGATCATTCAGTTATTGATCTTCTTGGAAGACCTATTATTTTATGTATATATTTGCATATTTTTTATGAGATGGGGGTTGGAACCCATCGTGTTGTGGAATAATTTTGGAGAACATATCTATTTTTGAATAAAAAAGTAAATGCATGAGTTTTTGCCAAAGATTCTTGTGTCATTGATATTACAGTCTGTGCTTCTTTCTTTGTGTAATCGTATTTTCCCAGTGTAACACTTCATTTTGTTTCTTCCTCGTATCTGAAATACAACATTAGATGATTGGAATTCATATGTTTATGCTCTAGTAATCATTTCAGATATTTTATACATTTTCTACTAAAGTTGATATAGAACTCATCCTTGTTGGTGCTCTGTATTAATGGGTTGTTTCCTCATCTCTTCTGTTTCACCTGGATTAATTTGAATGACTGTGATGATGTGATTATCTTGCCTTTGATGAATCTCATGTACATGTCTTTGTGATACCTTTATATTATATATGAATCCATGCCCAATGGTTATGTGATTGTTTCAGCCATACATACAAATCTTTAAATGTTATTTTATATCTGGTCCTGTTAAATCTTTATTGAGAGATCCCTCTCTGGAAGAAAATACCAGTTTCTTTCTAAAGTGGTTTTGCTGTTACCTTGGAGTTTACCTTTTGCAACCTGGGTACATTTTGAGTGCTAACATTTGCTAACAAGAAAAAGTGCATTACATGAGCTGCCATCATGATTAAAGGATCCGGATCTGTTTTCCTGATCAGGAAAGACCCCACTCAACTTATGGTCATGGAAAAACAATATTTGCAAATAAATCGAGAACTCATCAATCAGACAATCACTTTCCAAATAGAGCCTAGGCATACCACTTTGTTTCAAAGCTTACTATAATAATATTCCTCGAATTTATAAATGCAAAGAATATGTCTCTTTATGTAGTGTTTATAGTTCTATTCATATTACAAATGTCGTCCTCAAATAATTATATCTTAGTTCATTGTTAATACATTTATCCTTTATTTCATTTTCCCTGGAGTAATAATCACTTTAGAGCATATTGGTTTTCCTGCAATTACCTTTATAGTTTATTAACTTAAACCAATCGACAATCACTTTAGAGCATACTGGTCTCCTGCATTTAGCTTGATAGCTTATTAATTTAGACCTTGTTAGACTGGTATATTCAACCTAATCTGCAATAGATTAAAACACAGTAGCATGTCGTTGTCTAACGATATTTTGGTACTTGATACTCAATGTTGCCTCTAGCATTTCCTCAAATTTTATTGAAGGTACTTCCCAGCTTCTTCCAATTATAGCTTCAGTCCTTGATAAGCAATGGATGCTATAAAACTAATCTGCAAATGAATGAGAATTCAAATCCTGTTAGGTGCCAAGCACAATATATTATTCAAAGTACTGCAAGCTGGTGCAGACATATGCATCTAAAGAAATTCAACAATTTTTTGTGCATATTGAAACCATAGGAAATTTCTTTATTGTTTATTGCAAGACTGACCAAAATAAACCTTGCGTTGTGAGATGAAATCACAACCCACATCGATTATAGCAATAGTTATAGAGGAACCTCGATATATGAGATAAGAATTACCAGAGGCAGTTGGGTTATTAATTTTTTTTGGCCGGAATTACAGAGGTAGCGTGCCACTTTGAGTACTAGAAATGACTCCAGACCCTGAGAGAAAAGACCTACTTCCAGAAACATTTAGCCTTTGTTGTTGTCGCAGTGCTTGGGAAGCTAGTAATTTCTGTAAAGTCTAAGCCCTGCAAAGATCTTGGCTGTTATCTCTCTTTGCCTCCTCTCTGTCTTTTATTGTTTTCTCGCTGCAAAGATCTTGGTTGCTATCCCTATTCGCCTCCTCTCTCATATTTTATTGTTTTCTCGCTCTTTTGAAGTTGCCAGGCGACTACCTAAAGTCTTATTGACAACAAATTTTGAGCAAGATACAGATGTCTTGCATATTCCACCAAGCCGATATGTTGCTAACCAGTCGTCATACTGTCACTCCAAATTAGGAACAAACAAAAAAAAGTTAATAGTAGATCATTTTTTATTAAAAACATTACTTATTTCCTTATGTATTATACTTCAAAACAACTCAGAGATTCTAATTTTGCAAGCCTGGTTACTTTTAGTAGATGAAATAGAGAGATGAAAAAATATAAATAAAAAAAAACTTGAATATACATGATTACTTTGTAAATAAGTGGATATGTAAATGGGATTCAAAATAACTATCTACAATACCTATTAACAAAATGCACATATGTTTGGTACACCACATGTGAAAAAATCTACATGCATCGTATTGATTGAGATTAAAATATGTATGTTTGACAGTGTTTTCAACAAATTATTATGGAGCTTCAAGAGGGAGAATTGGATTTCAAAATAGTTAAAATACTTAGTTTACATCATCTCCATTATTGTATGATTGGCATATGCAAGAGTAATGAGCTAAGGAGCTTTAGGGTTGAGTTTCGCATGGAAATGGCTCTCAAAAGCTTAAGAAGACATCTATTAGAACAGGAGATATGTAAAGAGGTATGATCATATTCAAGCTTCATAATCTTCCTTCATCTTATCTAGTTTTATAAATATTAATTATGTTTTTGGTTTTCTTAATAGAAAGTGAATTATGAACACGAGTTAAGTAGTGAGGCCCTCGAAAGAATTGCTCGACACTTAGATGCCTATAAATCAAAGGACATCAAAATACGCGAAGACACATAAAAAGGGATTGAAATAAAAAAATGTTCAATGAGTTACATTGTTCTAATGAAGGGTCATCTTCAACCATCGGTACCAATTGTGGTGCATGCAATGATTATGATAATGAGGTAAGTGTTAGTATTTTTATATGATATTTTAATATAAATTTGTTGTTTTCATTTATTGTAATGTTGATATGAATTGTATATAAAATTGTAGTGTTAACATGAGTACACATTATATAGAATTGTATATAATCGGAGAAGAAAAATACCCATGAAGTATAAGAAATAGTGGAAAAATTCAGTGGATTGGATCTAGATGATGAATGTTCATCTTCTATTATGGAAGGCACTAGTAATGCATCCCATGAGCATATAATTGAAATTATAATATTGTTTTTTACCACATTTTTTTTAATAACATTGATCATGTTAAACTCATTTGTACATGCATATCTTTATATAGGATTATGTAGAGCAAGCCAAACAACCTTCAAAAACTTCCATTTCTGAAGATCAAGATAGTAAGAAGACAATGGCATGTGAGATGAATGAAGATAGCTATGTAAGTATATTTATTTTCCTTAGTATACTTTTAATTCTCATAGAAAAAAAATATAGTTATTGTATCTTGTATCCTTCTATTTTTTAAGTATTTACTAAACTCATATATATTATGTATATATAATGAAATTATGTAGGGTTTTATAGATGATTGTTTTCAAAGTGATCCACAATTAGATGGCACACATGACACACCTCATATGCACATCACTAGTGATTCAAGAGTGAGTAAATATTTTTGATTCATTTCATAATTTTATATTCAATTTTTGAAGTGTTGTTATAAGTGGATTACTTAATGTTTGAAATTTATTGTGTGTTTGCTTACAATTTTTTTTCTTGTATAGGTAAATGTAGAAACTCGTGCTCCACAAGAAAGAGACATAAAACACACAAAGCTTACACCTAAAAACCTAAGTCAAGTTGGATTTAGGAACTAAGTTGCTTGGTTGAGCCATATGGAATCCAATTACATTGATAGACGAAAACCTATAAGAATAGCTGCTATTCATGGAGATATTCAAAATGTAAAAAATAGAATAGTTGTATTAACTAAGATTTTCAAATCTTTAAATTGTATTTTTTTATGACTAATTAAAATTTCAAAACATGTGTTTATAACTAATTAATCCCCTTTTTAGCACTTCTCTTATGTTTTTTTTCCAAATATGTGGACCGATTTATTTTGTATCATTTATATGTGGTTATCTGAAGAGGCTATTGATATTTATAATTAATTATTGTGAATGAAATTACAATTCCTATTACATTTTTGTTTATATACCAATATATATATGTTTCATGTTTTTATTCTCTTTAATTTATATATAACATTCTTTAAACCTAATATACTAAAAACTTAAATTGCATTGCTTGAAATTATGTTAGTTTAAAGCAATGGAGCACAAAGAATATGCCTCTCCGAGTAGGAGAAAGAGAACTCCTCAAAGATCTCCTCTTTACTAGTATCCTTTTTTCTTTTACCATTGAATGTAATGCTTTCTTATGTTTTTTTTTTCACTTTTATTTCACAAATCAGATACACAAACAAAGCTAAGGATGAGAAATTATCTTGTTAATATGTCTGCCATGTCTTCACATGCCATGGTTTTTGGTGATAATTATATTGTCTCGGACATTAAAGAAGATTGTTGGCCTCCTTTGGTTAGAACCATTCCCTTGCATACCCAAAACTGATTCGGAGTACTATTGGGAGTATAGTTTGCAGCTTGCAAGCTCTTGAGCAAAGGGCATTTTAATGTCATGTTATTTGAGTTATTTGAGTTTGTAATTATGATACATGTCACTTTAATCTATTTTATTAATAGAGTATCCTTATGTTAAAATTATGTTCCACGTTGTTGTTATTATTACTATTTCTAAAATCAAATTAACAATTGACGATTTCTAATTTTATGTGCTATATTATTGATTAAATTTTCATATTTATATCCATTTTCCAAACTTCTAATTAAAAAACAAATAGTAAAATTATAGAAAACCACAAAATATATCTTCATAAAGTATATCTATTATGTAAAACATGAATCTCAAGATAGATGATTATTAAGGAATTGCAAATTAGTTATACATAAAAAAAATATTATAATTTTTCAATAAATACAAAATAAATATTTTAAATTATACAAAATATACACATTGTTCAAACTTGTAATAGTAATGGTAATATTATTCTTCAAAGATAATATACTATTTCTTTTTAAGTTGATTATAATTTTTAATGTGTAAAAATAGCTATAATATTTTTTCTTACGAAATTAAATAGTACTAATGATAAGTAAAAAATCAAAATTCAAAAAATCAATAAAAGAGTCTCAACAAACTTGATAAATACACAAGACTTTGGAAAATGATTTATACACAACTTCAAAAAATAATCAATAAACAAATAAATAATTAAGATAAAGTTGCATAAAATATTCAAAAGATATATATTTATAATAAAAAATAGAAAAAAATATTATACTATAATCATTTCAAAATAAGTTTGAAAATCATACAACATCAAATATCAAAAGATAATGACACACTAAAAGTAACAAAGATAGAAAATTACAAATTACAAAGATATTCAAACATGTGTTCAAGTAAGAAAAAAATGATAGAATCATAGATTCATAATGACTTAAACCAATTTGTCAAAAAATCATAGACATACAAATCCAAGATCAAATAACTATATTATGAAGATAAATCATCAAAGATTGAGTCTTTTCTTTAGATAAACAAATTCTTACAAAATGACAATTTCCATATAACTTGCAAAAATCTTGAATTTCATATATTATGTGTAGAGGACAAAAAGTTCTTTCAAATCAAAGAATTATTATATACCTGATATTATATAAAATGTTACAGATATTGAATATTATTATAGTCATTCACACAATAATGTATCATCATTTGGTATTGTTACCTTTCAATTTATAATCCTTTCTATATCACTATAATTAATATTTAAAAAAAAAAGACTTATGGCTATCTTTTTAACAACGTTGATATGAAACAAAATTATAAAATATGTGAAATATGGACATTGAATAAACTAAGTCTTGAGCATTTACATACCACAGCCAAAAGATGATGATGAGAGTAATGACCTATGAACATAGGATCCATGTATTATACTATTAGATATTTACTAAAGCATAATATTGTTGTTTTATTGACTTTTCTCATCAATCAAGTGGTCCAAATGTAATTATCATGGTCCAAATATAAAAAACCAGTCATTAAATCTTAAAAACTATAAAAAATAATGAGTCTTTCAATTCTACAATGTTGTTTATCCATAAAAAACAATAGTATATAAAAAATGCTAGGATATTGCCATATGCCATTCATTTTCGACAATGAAGTTGATAGAGATGTAATATATATTTAATTTTTTTTTGGAGTATTCATCTATACATATTGGCATAAGGATTTAATTGTCAACTTTTATTTTATTGATCTAAATATAATATGACACCTCATATTAAACACATAAAGGATATGACTCAAATAATTACAACACATTTATTTCTATATATCGCAAACACGACTTACTATCAAATTTCATTATCAAAATGCATTAGTTTAAAAAATAATGAAAATTATTTATTAAAATTATTAATAACGTAAATATAATATAAATTGATAATTTGAATAAGACCTTGTACTATAAATTAATTACAATAAGGATGATTTTTTCCATGGAAAAAATATTTATTTTATTTCAACTATGAACAAAATTACATTCACATATGTATAAAAGGTAGTTAGGTACCCCATACATTGTCAGCAAAAAACAATAATATGTAGCTACAGTAGCACAGTTTTTTTTACAGTTTTTTTGCATCCAATATAGTATCAACTTATATAACAAAACAAGTTTTATCCAAAAAAATAGATTACATAGATCATATATTGAAGTAAGATATACACAAAATAGTTTCCCTTTAATCCCTGTTCAAGCATAAAGCACTTGTTCCTCATTGAACATGTGATGTTAATAACTGTAACTACCAGCCGGATCTTCTTCTATAATCTTCCAGCAACTAAACGAGAGTTGCGTGGCTTCCTTAGAAAGCTTGTCAGCCACCCCATTCCGTTCCCTATAAACATGAGTAAAATTTATACTGTCAAATATCTGTTGTAAAAGAGTCACTTCCTCAAGAATAGGGATAAGTTGTAGCACATGACATCTGGTAAATCCTCTAGCCCAATCAATCAAAATCATTGAATCACCAAAAACTTGTAAAGAATGACAATCCTTTTCCACAACAAATAAGAGAAGAAGTTTTAATGCCATCAATTCTGTAAAATTGTTGGAACCTCTCCCCTGGCCAGCCGATAAGTGAAAGGAATGAGTAGTAGAAATAAAAGACAACCCCTGCCCCCGCAAATGAGTTGTTGCTCTTGAGATGAGCCATCAAAAAATCCACAGGGCCTAAGTTGTTCAATCTCCTACACCCGAACAACCCTAACTTAAGAAATCATATTTTTCCTGAGAAAAATGTTTAAAACAGCCAAAATATTGGCAACAACCAACTCCAAAGGTGTTCGCCCATCTTGAAAAATAGATTTGTTTCTAGCCAACTAGACACCCCAAGCAATAATGCAAGGAAGTGCTCTGGAAATCAAGAAACCCCGCTCAACAAACCATACACATAAATCCTCCACAAAATTAGGACCATGCCAAACAAAACAAGTATTTAGTGCTATTCCAACCTCCTACCAAATTTGTTAAGTGTAACAACAGTGCAGAAAGAGATGATCAACTATTTCAAGAGAGTTGCAACAAAGTGCACATATACCCAAACCCTGAAAGCATCTACGTTGAAGAACATCCCAAGTAGGAGCTTTGTTTTCGAAGATAATCCAACAAAGAAGTTTGGCTTTTCCAAGGACACTTTAATTTCCAAAGTTTCTTCTACCACCAAATAATTGGCCGATTCTGAGCCTCCAAGTTTAATTGTATATATCCATGCTTTGGTGTATATTTACCAAATGATTGATGAACCCAAACTAGCAAATCCTCCTAGACCGATAATCTAATATGTGAGTTTCTCAATGCTGCCAGGTAATTTTTCCATTATGCTGAAAGTTCAACAGTCATTCCCAGTCTTTAACCAGAAATCCATCCTTGATGCCACATCGTCGACATCGCAGGATCAACCATATTAGAGAGGAAAATAATACCTCTGCCCGCCAAGAAAATTCTTAAATCCACATATAGTATTTGGGCTCCACCAGAACCCACCCAAGGGTCCAAACCAACCCAAACTAGTCTTCCATTTCCAACCCTCTAAACCAGTCCAGAACCAATCAGGCCAAAAGAATGTAAAAATTCCTTCCAAATAATAGAGAAGCCACCCCTTTATTTATCTTTCAAATGAATACAGTCCCTAATAGAAAGGGGAGCAATGTACTTTTGATGTACCACTCGTGTCCACAAACTTTCTACATGAATAAGTCTCCAAGAGACTTTAGCATCCAATGCTTTTGAAAATAGGAATATATTTTTTAAGCCCCAACCCCCAAGTGCTTTTGGGATGTCTAACTGCTCCGAACAAACCCAAGCCATTACCTGATGATCCACACTTCCCCTCCAAAGATAAGCAAAACAAGATTTGTGCATTCTTTCCAAAATACCTTTGGGTATCTAGGAAAGGGACTTTCAAAAGATGGGAATGGATTCCAACACGTATTTGATCAAAACCAATCTACCTGCTGTAGACAACCAACAAGAAATCTAGCCCAAAAATCTATTTTCAAATTTTTCCAAGAGCCACTTCCAATCGGCAATACAATAGGAATTTGGTTTCAGAAAAAAAGTGCAAATATTTAAGTCCATCCTCAAGTTGTAAAGAATTAAAAGAGAATAAAGAAGAATGCCAACTAATCTCCTTGGCATCCAAATTTGAGTAAGAAATTGTAGATTTATCATCATTGAATACCATACCAGTAGCAACTTGTACCAGGAGTAGACCTTTATATCCTGGCAAGAACCATCACAGAAAATGAGGATATCATCAACAAAGAGTAAGTGTGTAATTTACAATACCTAAAAAATAGGAATGCCTTTGAAAGTTCCAAAATATTTGGCCTCCAAAATGAAACGGATCAACCCTTCAACCACAAGAAGGAAGAGTAAAGGAGAGAGAGGACATCCTTTCCTCAAACCACGTCCAGCAGTGAAAAAAGAACCGACATAACTGTTAATAAGAACAACAAAGCTTAATGTAGTAAGGCATGCCATAATCCATTTTATAAAATCATAACATAAACCCAGATGTGTAAGTAACATCTGAATATAAATCCATCTTACCTTGTCGAATGCCTTAGAAGGACCAATCTTTACAACCACCCCTTTCATCCTGCAGGTCTTTAAGGAATGTAACTCTTCCCGAGCCACTCCAATAGCCTCATGTATCTATCTACCTTCAAGAAATCAAAACTGTTTACTGGATATACAATGGGATAGTATAAATTTTAATCTCCTGGAAATAACCTTTGCAATGATCTTGTAAAGACAGTTGCAAAGAGAAATAGGGAGAAAATCATCAAAATTTTTAGGCTGATCCTTTCAAAGGAATAAGTGCAATAAAAGTTGTATTAATAGGTGTTAGTGATTGAGCAAAATATGAAGAAACTTGAACTTTAAAAATTTAATCCATAATAACAGTGCATATAAATCTCATCAATAATCCAAAGACATAGATCAAACCATAGAACATAGGATATACCCTGGGAAAACCCTCTATTGATTTAGAGGATAAAAAACCCAGCAAATGATATTAGAGTATGATAGATTAGTAGCAAAGAAAATGATTACAACAGAATAGCAGATTTCTTTCACGGAGAGCACCAAAGAGAGGATATCGAATGGAACACCATATCTAAATTGCCAAGTGCATAGCACTTTAATAACAAGTCAAATTAGGTTTTACAACAAAAATAGAATGGTTGCATGTAGCAACAACTTTTTAACACTTTGAACACTGATCCATCTTCAATCATGCGCCCCCATGATCTGGTGCCAAGTTTGCACTCCATAATTATCTCCCACAAGAAGATATGTGCCTTCCAATAATTAACTAACTCTAACTAAGTTGTTAATTGAGCTGAACAGAATGGTACTACATGCAACTGAATGGAACTGAGTGTAACTGCATACAACTGAGTGTAACTGCATACAACTGAGTGTAACTGAACTGAACTGAATGTAACTGAACAGAACTGAATGTAACTGAACTGAACTGAATGTAACTGAATTGAAGCAAATGTAACTGAACAGTAACTGAATGTAACCGAACTGAATGTAGTGCTACTCCATCAGTGTTTATTTCCAACCATCACTAGCATAAATTAAGGAGTTAATTCCTTAATTAACTGAACTTGTTTACCATAACTGCAATTCAAATTCTCTCTCTATCTTTGTGCTTATATTAAATATCTCTGCATGGTCCATGTGTGTTTTCATTAAATAATCATCTTTATCATATCATACTCATAAGATCGTTTCCAAACCTATGATCATATGTATTTCCCCGGGTCATATAGTCACATGCTAAAGTAAATCACTCTAGGGGTAGATAATCCCTAAAGGAGACTTCTAGCACATGTTGACCATGACAAGCCATACACCACATATTATATCTACTTTACATAGTAAAGCATACCACCTCACAACATGAGGATATTCGTAGGACTACACAAGCCTACTGTCTTGATATTACTCACAAGACTTTACAACATCACCACCTCAATCATATGAGGATATTCGTAGGACTACACGATCCTACTATCTTGATATTACAAGGCTGGAGAATGACTCCTGATGCTGTAATATCAACACTCCCTCTCAGTGAGGGAGTCATTCTTTTTCATACCAAGCTTATCTCGGAAGTGTTTAAACTTCATCACAAATAGAGGCTTGTCACGAATTTGCAATATTCTCATCAGTACCTATGTACTAGAACTCATGACCATGACTTCAATGAAGTAAAACTTCATCTCAAATGTGTTTGATCATAAACACATACAGGGTTTTCGAGAAAGACTGACTATTAACACCTAATGATTGTAGGCTCAAGTCTCTCACCATAGTAGGTAGCATCCCAAGCTACACTATTCCTCAGTATGTAGTGCTATCCGCAAAAACACATTTTTCTTTTGTAGTACTCTCATACATACATTTTTCTTCTGTACTACTAGCTCCAATACACTTAGCTTTTGTAGTACTAGCCTCAAATTACATCGCTTATCTCAGGCTAAAACAATAGCTAGATAGCGCAATCAAATAATTGGTCCACCATGTATAAAATCCATAAAGATCATATTCTAATGTACCTGAAAGGTACTCAAACATATGCTTAGTAGTAAGCATAAAACACAAGTCTGCTCAAAGACCAACCAACTACTTACATAAAGTAGCATAGTTTGGATCCAATCCAGAATAAAGTTTCTCTAAACTAGAAACCATGGATTTTTTAAATCCATTACATACAACATTATACAACAAATGTGTAATAACATGCAGAAAGAAAGACTTATCTTTCCTTTCACTCTTCAACATTTGTTGACTTCTTGAATCTTCTGTTATCTGGAGAAGTTCTTTGTGAGCTTTTCATTCTCTATGATGTTCTTCAAGTCATGATCACTTTCTCAGTGATCCTTCTCTTTATAATTGCAGCACCCCAACTACCTCTCCGAGAGGTTTTAACTGTTCTCTAATATTCTATACTATAAATGGTCTCTGAGACTTTTGACCTTGTCTTTTCTCATGTGGATTCTCTCCACAAGTTGTCACAGCCCTTGGCTTCCTAAGTCATGTATGATGACTGACTGGTGGGGACTTTATCTTTTGTCGCCTATGAAGACACATCAATACTCCCTCTTCAACTAGAGGAGTTATTATGTACTAGGGCCAAGCTTGTCCCAGACATAAGCTTAATAAGAATGCTCGCAATGGTGCTCATATATGGATATGTACCATGTCTCAAATATAACTAACTAGAACCCTCAAAATCTTTATTGCTTTTCAACATGCTCTATCTAGAGAAACACATGTGATCTTCCTCGATCACTATATTATTCAGATTTCATATATATTTAAAACTCTATTTCACTGATCAAGATATATATGAGTTCACATACACTTGTACCAAGTAGGTACCACAACACATGCTTTGTACATGTCTATGTACAAACTGCAAAGCACATAATAGATCTCGGGACCTGTGACTAACCAAATACATCTCAACTAACTTGAGATCCTCCAAATATGAAATAAGAATTATAAAATTTCATATTTACCTTCATATGTATGGCCATGGATTTGTAGTCCAACATCGGGAAACTCTTCAGGATCTTTTACTGCACCTTAACCAAAAATTTTCCTAGTGACTGCCACACCACTAATGATAAGAATCATAACAATATTCTTGAATACAGTTCTCAGCTTCCTTTTGAATGTGAGCATCATGCATATCTCCTTTTTATAGGAGGTACATCAACCAGTTTACACTAGTTCTTCAGGAGCTAGTGAGACTAGAAACTCCCTCTCACCATGTAAATGTGAGAATCATAATATGGGTCCTCCATCATGAAGAATTATGCTCATCTATATATGAAGCTCTTATTTGTCACATGAATCTAAATAAGAATATCTTCAGGAGTCTTCACATCTATCAGAATATAATTAAGCCATCTATTTTTTCTGCTTCCCAAGAGACATAGGAACCTCTCAAACCATTCTCTTCCAGAATCATCCATCTGAATGGCTCCACATTCATGTATTTCTTTACTTGTAGGTATGGGCATATTAATTTTCCATACAAGACAAATTATTCTCATCATTAGAACCATTTCATACTCATGAATTTTATTCACATGAAATAATTTCAAGATACTGATAAAGATTTACTTAGTTATGTACATATATTGACCAACCGATTTATCATAACCCATTATAATCTTATGTACTAATATGAAGCCCTATATCAGTCACATGTCAGTCCAAAAATTCATTTTTATGAAAGAAATATACAACCCAATGTTCATATCTCATGAGGTAAGCATGAAGTCCTCTATCCAGCCAATCATGTAGTCTTATGTTCATAGTTCATGAAAAAATCATGCTACCCTAAATATCATGTCTTATGAATGATTGTTTCAACCTTGTATCATTTCTACATAAGTCTTATATCAATCTTTATATCATCTCGCAAAATTTGGACTCATGAGATTGATAACATTCCAATAAATATAGGAACAACAATGTATATGCTAAACACAATTCAAAGTCCAGGAATACAGATTGTAATAAAACATAATCTAATTTTATAAGAGCATATGATAATTAAATAATCATGCAGCCCAACATTCATATCTCATGAATCAATCATGTATCTCTATATTTATGAAACAATCATGCAACTCTATATTCATATCTTTATGAAACAATCATGCATCCTTTATATTCATAATCATGCATGCTCTATATTAATATTTTATAAAATAATCATGCATGCTCTATATTCATATTTTATGAACAATCATGCATCCTCTATATTCATATTTTATAAAATAATCATGCATGCTCTATATTCATATCTTATGACCAATCATGCATCCTCTATATGGCTGTAATGAAACCATTCAAAAGCATATAGATCTAAATAGCATATAATAATAAAAAAATGAGTACTTATCTTTTTATTGTTTTGCATGCTCCCTCTTGATCTCTACTTCCTTGCGGATATTACTATAATCCCTTGGTCTTGATCTCTTTGCAAATTTGAGTGCATGTAGGAGGTTGCGAATCTCTGCGTGGAGAAACTAGATCCCATGCAACCTGAAGCGAATGTTCTTCTTTCAAATAAAAAATTATACTAGCGATCATCCTCTTCTTTGGATGAGATATCAACTCTATGAGGCTCTCATTATTCACAAGATCCATTGAATAATGATGATATCCAACTTACATGTCTTAGGGTTGTTCCCTCAATTGGTCCACTTTGGGAAAATGGCCTTAACACAAATTCTAAGAATTTCATCTTCAAATACTTGATTTTATCTCTCACACACTTGCATTTTTTTTAAATATTCTCGCGCATAAGATAAATAGGCCATTTTTGGAAGTGGGTTTTCAACCGTTTTGTCTGATTATTCATGGATTGATCAAAACGTCTCCACAAAATTTGTCTCCTGAAAAGTGACGAAAATAGTGCATGTTGACTTGCTCTTTAATTCGCCCTGCATAAAGAGTCCTCACTCATCGAGGTAAAGTAAACATATAGATCATTATCCTCAAGAATGATTCACACTCTTGTCTTCAATTTGGAAGTATCTTCAAACTGGTCTTCCGGTTGGATGGAGATCGATGCCATGGATTCAAGCTCTTTGGTCAATACTTCTCAAGATCGCGTAGGCTATAGTTGCTTGCGCAAACTAAGCTCTTGCACGCCCTGTCTTTGATACCATGTTATTGATTGAGAAAAATATGAAGAAACTTGAACTTTAAAACTTTAATCCATAATAATAGTGCATATAAATCTCATCAATAATCCAAAGACATAAATCAAACCATAGAACACAGGATATACCCTAGGAAAACCCTCTACTGATTCATAGGATAAAAAATCCAGCAAACGATCTTAGAGTATGATAGATTAGTAGCAAAGAGAATGATTACAACACAATAGCAGATTTCTTTCACCGAGAGCACCAGAGAGAGGAGATAGAATGGAACACTGTATCTAACTTGCCAAGTGCATAACACTTTAATAACAAGTCAAATTAGGCTTTACAAAAAAAATAGAATGGTTGCATGTAGCAACAACTTGTTAACACTTTGAACATTGATCCATCTTCAATCATGCGCCCCCATGATCTGGAGCCAAGATGGCACTCCATAATTATCTCCCATAAGAAGATATGTGCCTTCCATTAATTAACTAACTCTAACTGAGTTGTTAACTGAGTTGAACATAATGGTACTACATGCAACTGAATGGAACTGAGTGTAATTGCATACAACTAAGTGTAACTGAACTGAACTGAATGTAACTAAACAGTAACTGAATGTAATTGAACAGTAACTGAATGTAGTGCTACTCCATCAGTGTTTATTTCCAACCATCACTTGCATAAATTAAGGAGTTGATTCCTTAATTAACTGAACTAGTTTACCATAACTGCAATTCAAATTCTCTCTCTATCTCTGTGATTATATTAAATATATCTGCATGGTCCATGGGTGTTTTCATTAAATAATCATCTTTATCATAGCATACTCATAAGATCATTTCCAAACCTATGATCATATGTATTTCCCCAGGTCATATAGTCACATTCTAAAGTAATTCAATCTAGGGGTAGCTAATCCCTAAAGGATACTTCTAGCACATGTTTACCATGACTAGCCATACACCACATAGTATATCTACTTTACATAGTAAAGAACACCACCTCACAACATGAGGATATTTGTAGGACTACACAAGCCTACTGTCCACCTCAATAATATGAGGATATTCGTAAGACTACACAAGCCTACTGTCCACCTCAATAATATGAGGATATTCGTAGGACTACACAAGCCTACTGTCTTGATATTACAAGGCTAGAGAATGACTCCTGGTGCTGTAATCTCAACAATAGGCCCATGAACATGATCAGCCATCCTGGATTCTTCCACAACTTTTAACAGATCATCCCCAACAAGATCAAATAAACCAATATAGAACTCAACAGACCACCCATTCAACCCCGATATTTTATCATTTTGGAATGAGTGGAGAATGTTGAGTAATTCATTATTTGTGACAGCCTCCATCAACTGCTTGTTATCATTGTCATCCAAAAAACTAGGAAAAAAATGGGAAACTCGAACAATTTTTGCAAGAGGACCAGTCGGAGCAATGAATAGGTCTCCAAAATATTGAACTCCCAAACCAGCCAAATCATCAAAAGAAGAAAATGGATCACCCTAATCATCATTGAGTTCCCAAATGGTATTGGATAATTTCCCGCCTTTTGCAAAAGCCTGTTTTTTTTTGTATTTTCATCCCCACAAGTTAACAATAGTGCCTGACTTTTTAAACGCCAAGAAAATTCTTTTTACCCCAAAAGCTTCCGATGTCTATCTTCACACCAAAAAACTTCATATTTTGTAGCTTGATCAAGGAAACCCAACCCAGGCCTATTGAAAATATGATCCAAAAAAATTTCACAATGACGAATGTCCTGTTCATCTCTCAAACGCTTTGCATGGGCCCAAGTAATAGTAGCTTTTTTTACTTTACGTAGATTTTACATAAAGAGAACCCCAACAAAATCCCTAGACCCTATGGGAATAGGGATCCACAAGTCCTGTACCAATTTACAAAAAGAAGGTTCTTTTAACCATTCATGATTAAATTTGAAAGGACTAGGGGTTTCCTGCTCCTTCCCTGAATCTCAAAAGAAATAGGACAATGAGCAGAATCCCCCCGCTTGCCACCCATTGTCGAACCAAATCACACTCCAAAACCAAACTATCTGCAACAAAAAATCTTTCCAGTCTCTTGGCCACCCTATTCTCACCCGTCCGCTTATTCCACCAAGTTGGAGAAAGCTTTATAGGAGCAATATCTAGCAGATCATGACAAGAAAAAACATTAGTAAAAAAAGGTGCCAAATAATCTGGAACTGCCTTAGGTCCCCAAACCTCAACACAACCCAAGGAGAAATTAAATTCACCTCCCAGAATCACCTCTCAATTAGAGACAAAAGCCTTGTTTAAAAGAGAGTTCCAGAAAGGCACCCTATTCACATAAGGTCCATAAATATTCAGAATAGTCAGCACATTCCCAAGGTGTGCATAAAAAATATCTATTCCAATACCGAAGGAAAAACTCTACATACCATCACATCGACAACTCTTCAAATTCCACCCCGAGGCTAATCCACCAAAATGTCCACACAAATCCCTCGCAACAATATGCCAACCCGAAAGCAGGGTTTCTAAAATATAAGACACATCTTCATTCAAACCCAAAGTCTCTTGAAGAACAACCCATCAAGGTGATTGAAATCAATCAAATGCCGAAGAGACAATTTTTTGGAGGGGTTCACCAACCCTTAACAGTTGAAGGACATAATATTGATGTGATAATCCCATCTGGGGATTTCACTGCTCCAAGTTCCCAATTGAGAGAAGATTGTTTCCCCGATGCTGCATCCAAAAGAGCATGCTCTTGTGCCCGTGAAAAGTGCAATTTTCTCCCACGATTCCTCAATGAAGAGAAACCACAGGAGATTACAGATAAACCCTTTACCTAGGAGTCCTCTCCTAGCACCTCATGATTTCTTAGATTATAACAGATACTCCTCCCCTATGAGGTGCTAGACAAAGAAGGTTCAGTAGAAACGATTGATGGGGAGAAAAAAGAACTCACCCTAGGGATCGAATAGGGAATCCCACCATAAATAAGGGAAGAGATGGCCAAGGTAGAGGATACCACCGCAGAATCATCCAAACAAAAAGGAACATTAAAAGTAAAATCAGAGGATGTACTATTAACATATGTACTTGGGAGTATCGCAAGATCGATTAGACAAGAATCAAGAGTAGACACGCCAATTGCACCTTCAATAGTAGGAACATGAACATGATCAATAGGAGCAGAAGCTTCTCCTCATCCCTAGTCTCCCGAACACCAATGCATGGAGAGTGTCCTCCTGACACCTCCCCCCTTCGAGAGGTAAACATGGGAAACCCCAGCTTCATCCAAGACTAACTTCCAAACAACCATCCTCTTCCCCAAAAAGGTAAAGAGTAAGAATCCAACAAGTTTCCATACGCATGACATCGGTGGCACCGAAAAGGGACACCTTCATAATCCAATATTTGAGTAAAGGTACCCGACAGAGTGTGAATTTGAATGTTTGTTGAAAGCCCAAGTTTAAGATCAATCCTTACCAAGATCCGGGCCACCGTCATAACCCCCAAGGATTGAAAAGATAGGTATGTAGCTACAAACTCACCTAAGAAGTTCCCAATGGCAGCAAAGCGGGCAAGCGTCCAAAGATGCATAGGTAAACTAGGTAGCTGAACCTACAATGGTTCCAATGCCACCTTCTTCATTTTTGCATCACAAAGTGGATCCCAACATTTCAGAAATAGAGGAATACCATCCATACTCCACTGAAGACCAAGAACCTTATCGACCAAGTCACTAGAGTCAAAAATAAAGAAGAACCAACCTTTTTCCAGCACCTTGGTATGGTTGAACCAGGGAAATAAATCCCCCCACTAATCCACCACCCATCGATTGAGAAAGTCTTGACCAAAGTGTCTGCCATGAGCCCGCCCCACAACCGTTGTCATAGCGATATCCACAACATCATCCATTTGTACATCCACCTCCAAAACCAGGGAGTCACGGTGAGCCCTAGAATCAACACAATGCATTTTTTTACGAGAGGGTTTTCGCCGAATCAAAGCTTCATTTGAAGAGACAGGTGAATCAACCTCTATACTGTTCCCCACCACTGCAGTTGTAGAAGCTCCCAGATCACCCTCCTGTGCAAAAGAAATAGCCATCGATATAGTACTCACCTTCGGATGCTAGAAAGGTTCTCGTTTAGACCCAACAACAAAGAATTCACCCATCGAAAAAAAAAGAAGGAATAGTCACTGACCTAGGGATAAAACCTGACTTCGCCTGACCAGGGTGTAAAACCCTAGTAATTTCATTAGAGGTGACTAAGGGAAAAGACACCAAAGGATCCAAATCAACACCAAAAACCGCCAAATCCTCTATCACCCTGCCAGCAGGCCCAGAAGAAACCAAAAATGCCAGGTCCTTTGCATCTCCAACCATATCAGCAAACCCAGGTTGTGAATTTGCATGAGGGTTAGTTAACCCCCAAAGAAAATCAGAGATGAGCCCATCTCCCAAAGTAGGGTCAGATGTATGGACATGCTCTAACATAGTTCCCCCTCATGTCACTACCAGTGCAGACTTAACGACACCCAACACGGTCGAACACGTCGCATCCTTCATGACGCTTCAAAACCTAGAGGTATGGAGAGTAGAAACAAAATAATGACGTCAAACCAACAAAATCCCCCCAAAAAGAGGAATACAGTGTTCAATTCCTTCGACAAAACAAAAAGAAAGTGACCCTTAAGCGAGCCTCAGAGAATCCTCTCCCAAGTAGTCATGTCTCGCATCAGAAGGTAAAACCGAAATGTAAAAATTAGCAAACCCTAGAGCTCAGGTAAATGTGCAATACCGAACCTCTATTCGCCAATTTAATGGGAAAACTGCAGATAGGCGAATGTATGTCGACAAGAATGGTCCGGAACATAAGGGATTCCTGGCATCCACTAGTGTTTCCACCATGGTTGAAAGCTTCCCGCAAACCCTAAAATCCTATCAACCTCCATAGCTCGCTCCTTTCCAAGATCCAGAAAATTTTGTAGGTAACAAGTTATTGAAAAACCAATTATAGTATTAAACAAACCTTTCAAATAAAGATGATTTCAATCTTTAATTACCATTTCCTACAATAAGGATGATTATATAAACATGCTCTACATTAGTTAAATTACAAAGGATTATGTGAGTGTAAAAGAAACAATAAAAGGCAAGTACTTTATTGAAAAGTTTTAAAAAACTCCTTATGATTTGTTGATCATAGAGTTTACCTTTATTTTGATAATCATATTAGTTTTAGTTTGTTCCAAATATTTATTAGGCCAAGTTTTTCTACTTGAGGAATGCTCTTAATCTTTGAGATGGAATAAACAATTACTTTTATTGAAATTTAAGTAACTAATTAATTTTGATGATCACAATTGAAGTTTTGTATTATTTGATTGTATTTCTACAAATTAGAATGATTTCAATGTGTTAACTCACTTGAAGTTTTTCATCAAAATAAGAGTCCAAGTCAAGTATCTTCAACCAATTCGTTTATATTTTTTTATTATCTAAATGTGCAATGCTTATAATATGAAAACCAACATCATTATTATAATCACAAATTTGACAACATAGGGCGTTTATATTATTCCAATATTTGACAATTTTAAAATAGAGAAAGACTATAAGTAAGGCATTAGTTTATTCAAAATGCCTAGCAACTTTTAAGTGAAATAATAAGTTTATATTTTTTATTTTTTATAATATTATAAGAATACAATAATTTAAAAGTGTTTTTAGTTAGTGCTTATAATTTGAGGCTCCAACAAATTAGGAATTTGGTTTGCAAACTTTATTGTGTTTTCTAAAATATTCATGTTTCATTATTATTCTTGTGGGAATTTTATGCAATAGGCTCGACATTATTTTTGTGATCGTGATGTTATTAGGTTGACCATTTTTTGAAATTGATATATTGCTTATATGTTCAAGTTAATTAAATTTATACTGTACAAGGTTGAATTCTCCCCGAGTCACCCCATAGAGCATTTATTGTTGGAATTGATTTTAACTTTTCAATAGACAATGCCATGAGAGGCAAGATTCTTAAATTAGAAAATTATTCCAAATTATATTCACTAGTTTGAGAAGCAATAAAATTATTTATTCTTGTCAATTATTACCTAATTTTAGTCATACTGAATCAATAGCTTAAAAGTGGATTTCCTAAGGCATAGTCACACTCTTGGCCTACCAATGGATATAGAAATATGTAAGGAACTTGTGAAAGAATCTTATAGGAACCACACTATTATTTCTCCCTATATTACAAGGTTAGTAAGGTTTATCATCTTTATTAATCTCTCACAGTAATCTAGGGACTAAAACACAGTATCATAAGGGATTTTAGACAATTAAGCATGAAAATGGCATAATGGTGCTGCAATAGGAGTAGCAGCTCTGTATAATCAATAAGGAATGAGTAATACAATACAATGATCATGCAAAATGCATGAATGCCAAGACAATTCGAATTCCCAAGGAGGTCATTCGAATTGAATGAATGAGTGTAGCTTAACTGACTGTAAGCCATAGTAAACACACTAGTTAACCAACTAATCAAGTGTCGATTGACTCAATTGAGTCCTAACTAAATTCAGAGTGCAATGGATGACTGATTCTAACTGAAAGTAGCTCAGACACATGTCACTGCATGCCAAACAACAAGTGGTAGCGCATCATTAACTCCAATGAACCCCAATGAGGTTAACTGAAGTCAAACTGGCCTTCAGAGGTGGTTGGAGGCGAACCTGTTGAATCCAGTTCATAAATATTAATAAAAATAATCAATATAATGAGTGGAGGTGCCTTCACCACTTAGCTTAACTGATTGTAACCATCAGTTAGCAATTAGGTGCATTTATGACACTCAGATCACTCTCAAAGTGCTCCTTGTTTGAAGGAGGAAGCCCAGTTAGCCTCTTCGAATGAAGGAGAAGGCTTAGTTGGCCTCCTTGAATGAAGGTAGGCATGGGTGTGCTCATGCTGATGTCATAGTGTGCTCATCTAATGCCGATTAAGACAATGAAACCTAGGATAGTGGTTTAAGAAGGCCAAATTGACCAAATTAAGTGTGCATGGTGGGTAAATGTCTCCAACACCCCCCCTTAAGCTATACTCAGAGGAGTAGAAACATAAAGTGCATGAAATGCTAGGCCCCCCCCAAAAAAGGCCATAGGTAACCCTATACAATAATGTAACTCAAACAATGCTAAAAAATAAATCTAAGTGAGGAAAAGAGGGAAAACCCAATGGGAAACCCCCCCCTCAAGCTAAACACTGAAAGTAGTCTAGTCAACCTGATGAACTCACCCCCAACAGTGAACGGAGGCAAGTGAAATTCTTTTCTGAAAATATCTTGGTGAATATGTCTGCAATCTGCTCATTAGTAGTGCAGTATTGCAGAATGATGGTCCTACCATGCACTAATTCCTTGATATAGTGCATGTGTATCTCTACATGCTTGGTCCTCTGCCTGGTAACTGTAGATGTAGATATCTTAATAGCACTTTTATTGTCACAAAAGAGGATAATGGACAAAGTACTATCTTGGTGAATATGTCTGCAATCTGCTCATTAGTAGGGCAGTATTGCAGAATGATGGTCCTACCATGCACTAATTCCTTGATATAGTGCATGTGTATCTCTACATGCTTGGTCCTCTGCCTGGTAACTGTAGATGTAGATATCTTAATAGCACTTTTATTGTCACAAAAGAGGATAATGGACAAAGTACTACCAAGATCAAACTTTAAAAGAATGCCTGACAACCAAACAGCTTGGATGCAAGCATTCACCGCTCCTCGGTACTCAGCCTTTGCTGAAGACAATGCTATGGCGGCCTACTTTTTGCTAGAACAGAAAATGGGGCCACCACCAAACATGAAGACATATCCAGAAGTAGAATTCTGATCAATAGAATCACCCTCCCAATCAAAATCTATGTAACCAACCAGCTCTAGCTCGGAGTCTACAGCATAGTGAATGCCGTAGGTCCTGGTTCCCTGAATATACTGGAGGATCCTCTTGGCTGCCTTCCAATGAATATCATGGGGCTACTACATGTATCTTGACACAACATTCATGACATAACATATATCAGGATGAGAATGAGTCAAGTAGAGCAAGCTACCTATCAGCTGTCGATAAATAGTGCAATCCATGGGAGGTGTGCTTTTTCCTTCTTCAAGGCTGATCCTTGAAAGGAAAGGGAATGGATTAGCCTTAAATTAAGCCATGTTAAAATTGAATAGTAGGTCTGATATGTATTTGGACTAAGTTACTATTATCCCATCAAAATTGTGCTCAATTTCGAGCCCCAAAAATTGCTTTAAGAGCCCTAAATCGTTAATTTCAAATGCATTGTGGAGAGCAGTTTTGATGACTGAAATAGAAGAAAATGTGCTACCCGTGATCAATAATTCATCAACATATAAAAAAATAATAATAAAATGACCATCATACTGCTGTATATACACATTTGTATCTGATTTACACCTTTGTAAGTTTTGCGAGAGAAGGAAGGCATCCATCTTGGAATACAACTCTCTTGGGGCTTGTTTTAACCTGCATAGTGACTTATTTATCTTGCAAACCAAAGATGGATCAGAAATTTGGCACTCAGGATGATTCATGTATATCTTCTCATAAGATATCCATGCAGAAAGGAAGACTTAACATCCATATGATGCACTTCTCAGTGCTTAGATGCTGAAATTGCCAAAACTAGGCAGATGGAGTCCATTTTTGCAACCGGTGCAAAAGTCTCATGGTAGTCCACACCTTGAACCTAGGAGAAACCTTTTGATAACTTCCTTGCCTTATATTTTTAGGTTCTTCCATCAGCATCAAACTTAGTCCAAAACACCCACTTGCATTGAACCAATTTCCTCCCCGGAGGAAGAGAAACTAGCTCCCAAGTAGTTTTTTTTTTTAAGAGAATTCATCTCTTCATCCATGGAAACTTGCCATCTCGGATCCTTCCGAGCATTGTAGTAAGAATTAGGGTCTGAACTTATCATCAAATAACAATATTTGGACAGCAAATAATTAGGACAAGAGAGCGCAATACTTGCTCTTTGGAAATCGGACCGAGTTATCCTTGGATTATCTGGATTTCCAATGTTATCACCTGCGAAGGAGAGTGTCTGTCAGGCCCAAGTTGAGAGATGATTTTGTACTTTGGGTTCTGATTCAGCATCTTTTGTTTTCTGTACACTGATATCAGAAATCAAAGGATCCAAATCAGGGTCATCACCCCCAATTACATCATCCAAATATTTAGTAGAATAGGAAGGAAATTCAACAGTTTTCTCCTTCACTAGTTCTACCTCCTCAAGAGGCTCATCGAACTTGACACTCCTTTCAATGATGATATGTTTTGTTTTGATATCCAAAAGATTGAAACCTTTGGATTCATCAGGATATCCGATAAACATACATTCGATGATTTACGATTACAAATCCCTCCTTTTATCAAGCAGAATTCGGGCCCATGCAGTGGATCCAAACACCCTCAGATTCGACACATCCGGCTTGTTTCTGAAATATGCTTCGAAAGGGGTATTCCCTTTCATGGATGAGTGTGGAAATATGTTCTGAATATATTATGTATAATGCATGGCTTCAGCCCACAAATTTTCATCCAACTTCTTTGATTCCAACATACAGGTGGTCATCTCCCTGAGAGACCGATTCTTCCTCTCTGCTACACCGTTCTGCTGGGGAGTGTAGGGAACTGAATGCTAGATCTGAATACCAATTTGGGAGCATATATATAGTAACTCATTACTGACATACTCCCCACCATTATCAGATCTTAAAATATTGATCTTTTTTCTAGATGAATTCTCAATCAAGGCCTTCAATTTAGTGATTTTTTTGAAGACTTCCAACTTCTTTTTGATAAAAAGACCCATGTGTATCTAGAAAAGTCATCAATGAAAGTTAGAACATACCTTGATCCATTCATGGATGTGATAGGCATGGGATCACTGATATCAGAATGTATTAGTCCCAAGATGCATGATGCTCATCTTGCCTTCCCCCGATCGAACTTATGCTCAGGGTGCTTTCCAACAACACAGCCCTTGAAAATTCCAGTGGTAGCTTTGATGAACGGGAGGACTTCAACCATAGAATTCTTCTATAATTTTTGCAAGTATTTGAAGTTCATATGGCCAAACCTCTCATGCCACAGTATACTAGCTTCATTCCCATGAGTCAGCAATGCAGTGGGCTTTGCATCTGCCACAAAATGGGAGAACTCGTAGGCTTTTGCATGATGGTTTGCAAGACCTTTTGCTACAAGTTTTATGGATGCAAGTTCTGTGATCTCTACATCTTCTGGGATAAAGGAGACTCTCTTGGGAACTCCCACATCTGTCATTTGATAAACACTTAGGAGGTCCAATGCAAGAGATGGTACATACAGAACATTGGAAAAATAACCATGCTCAAGATCTACAGTACCTTGTCCTTCGGATATGATTGTGGAGTCATCTCCCATGTGGATGGGAATGGATTTTCCAGTCTCCAAAGATGAGAAAGAGTCTCTTTCAGCCATCATGTGATTCAAAGTTCCAAAATCTATCAAGAGTGCTTTGGACTTCGAAGTGCTTGCCATGAGAGCATGACCTCTTTCATGCTGTGGTTCCCGATCTTGCTGATCTCTCCTCCGAAAGCTTTCAAGAAGATTGATGTGATTTTTATCAAGAAGAGAAGTAGCTTCATCAAGTTTCTTTTCATGCAGGTATGTTCAGGGTGGAAGCCCTTCCCACTGTATGAACATTGACTTTTTCTTTTCCATGATTCCCTTTGCTTTTGTTCTTCTTTGAGTCGAAAGGCTCTTCATGCTACTAGTTTTCAATTTTAGGATTAGGAGCTTCGAATTTGGTTTTTGGGTTCTTCTACTACTTTCCTTTACCCTTCAGATATTTGGGCCCCGAGACATAGAGATCTTGATCGTGGGAGGATCTGATGATCCCCATCTAGAAAAGCTTATCATGTTCACTTGTTAGGGACTCAATGAAGGCATTGAGTGAAGGCATCTTCCATCCAGGGGTTGTGAGCTTCCCCGCATGGAATGTAGAGACAAACACCAAATAATCAGCTCCAAGTTTGGAGAGAATGGCGAGGATGAGCTGATCATCCTCCTTATCCACCTTACATTGCTTCAACAGTAACACAATATGCTTGAAATTTGTGGAAAAATCATTTAAGGTCTCGAAATTGGAAGGCTAGAGAGACATCAACTCCTTTTCAAGCTGGTAAACTCTCAAATCATCCCATTTTCCATACGGGGTGTCCAATTTGTCCCAAATTTCCTTTGGAGTCTTCAATCCCGAGAGATGGAAAAGAAGATCTCAAGAAATAGAGAGGCACAAGAATCTGAATGCTTCATCTTTCTTGTTCAAGAATCTAGCTTTGTCTATCACATGAGTAGGCTCAGGCTTCAATGTCCATAGTGACTTAGTAGAGTCCTCTGGCACATAGCTAGATATCTATGTTTCCTTTCCATGAATGGAAATTGAACAGAGTCAAGAGTTCGACGGAAGAAGCCATCTCAAAATGCTATAGAGAATAATTTTCACTTGTTAAAAGCTGCAAATCACAACAAAAGGGGCACCGTAAGTTCGAACAACGTGCACATTTTAGCCTTTCATCACACCCAGCGTAATTGATTAAGCAAGCTTGATCAACAATTCCTTTACTTGGGGTATTAAGTGGTAAGCCTTGGCTTCTGGTGCAGTGATGGAATTTTGAGCTTTTGCTCAATTTTTCATGCAAGATATGCCAAAAACCATGTTTTTGAGAGATCTGAGGTTCATCCCGCCATGAGCTCTGATACCATATTAATATGTCATAGTAATCTAGGGACTAAAACACAATATCATAAGGGATTTCAGACAATTAAGCATGAAAATGGCATAATGGTGCTGCAATAAGAGTAGCAGATCTGTATAATCAATAAAGAACGAGTAATACAATATAATGATCATGCAAGATGCATGAATTCCAAGACAATTCGAATTCCCAAGGAGCTCATTCGAATTGAATGAATGGGTGTAGCTTAACTGACTATAAGCCGGGTGAATCCATGGACCTGGGTAACAATTTTTGGCAAGCACATTTTGCCAAAATAAAAAAAACGTACCTCGGTCGAGGGCTTGTTAAGCCCTCGACCGAGGTATTAATACCTCGACCGAGGTTTTTTGAAGCCCTCGACCGAGGTTCGTTTCAGCCCTCGGTCGAGGTATTTACTAACCCTCGGTCGAGGTATCAAAACCTCGACCGAGGGTTAGTAAATACCTCGACC
>LPNX010583079.1:1116920-1129162 GCA_001517045.1 Pseudotsuga menziesii | reverse complement strand
GATTTTTATTCCAAACAAGGTTAGTATTAAAGGAAATTTATTTCCATGACAGGCTCCTATAAATCAGCCGCCACTAATTTCATGGGATTTTACTACATGAAAAAGAAAGAAAGCCATTAGAGAGGATACCTTACCTATTTTTTTTACTAAGGCATGAATTTTGGGGAGGATATCTTACCTATTTTTACTAGGGCGTGAATTTTGGGGAGAATGGCTTAAAATAGGGCATGAATTTTGGGGAGGATCTTACCTATTTTTACTACGGCGTGAATTTTGGGGAGAATGTCTTAAAATAGGGCGTGCATTTTGGGGAGGATCTTACCTATTTTTACTAAGGCGTGAATTTTGGGGAGGATGGATTTTTTTAAAGAGGGAAGAAAAGAAAATAAAAAGGCGGCTCTACACAGGGATCGACTTCTCCTTCTCATATGTGAGGAATATGCATTTGGAGAAGGGAAAAGAATCTCTGCGTTGTGTTGGCGAGGGAGACCTTTGAGTTTTGTAGGAAAAGATCTCTGGGTGAAGTAGAGAAGCATTGCATTCCTTAAAAAGGAGAAACAATCTGCATTTTGGGAGAGCAAAAGAACCATCAGTTGGAGGCTACCTTTGTCTAATCTAGTTCACACCATAACATAGCCTAAAAATGGTAGAGGAAGCGTCGCTGCGATATCCGTAAGTTAGTTTACAATCTGATCCTTATTATGTGTTAGAGAGAGAGCGTTCAAAATATGAAGCTACCAATTATTCTATTTGATGTTTGAATTTAATATTATAAACATCGACCCATCAATGCATAAAACCATCAACGTTTTTCCCTATGCATTTCCAAGGCTAGGAACACCACGTTGGATGATGATGCGTCGTGATTTAGTGGAAGCTATCAATCGTGTTATTTGAGGCACGAAATTGTGTTTAACTAATATTTTATATTTTCAAGCATTGCATTAGAATGCAGATTTTTTTTACAGACAAATGTATGTTTCATTAATATAATTTTAATAGATACCATGTATGTTTCAGTGTCAGTATGCTCTTATTTGGGGAAAAGGGTTATAATAGACACTTTGTATGTTTCCCGTGTTGGTATGTCTCATTTGGGAAAGGGTCTTTATTAGTTTCTGAGCGCATTGTATCAGAATTTAGATCTAGTGAAAGTGTTTCAAGATTGATATTGTTGGCTTTTTCATGAAGCGGAGGTTGTTGCTGATAACACTATCTTAAATGTTCTAGGAGGCCATTACGCCAACCAGTATTCAGTCAGCATTCTTTTCTGCATTTTTATTAATAAATAGGACCTGCATTTTGTTCATTGTTGGATCGGTATTATTGATACCCTCTGCATGTTGCTTTGAAAGAGAATCTATGTATTTTTATCTGAACCAGATTTGTATCTTGGTGTTTGGGGTTGGAACTAGTTATGAGTTTTGGTTCAAACCAATGTTGTATGGTGTGATACGCCTGGTATATGGTTGGGAGTAGGTCTAAGGTGTGAGTTAATTTTTATATGAGTATCCATCCATCAAACTAGTTGCAACTTTGGATTATTATTACCGATTGAAGAGAATCAATTCACGATCCTTGGGTTGCGATGCATTTGATGGATGTAGATTGGTGGATCTGAATTTACTCAATCTTGGAGGCTTACATTTGCCTTTGATTTTGATACGTATTATTGGAAATATGAGATCCATTGTTTGGTTCTAAGCTGCGATAGCATTTTGTGGAGTCATGCAAATTGTCTCATAGTTATAGTGTTGATTGGTTCTGGGTGTCATTTGTTACAAGACTGTGTTGCATTTTATTGAGGTGGATTGTTGAGTTTGAAACTCCATCGATTTCCCGGATTGCATTTTATTTTAGATAAGATTGATTATTTGTTGCAGATTAGGAAGTTATCCCCTTATTTCTGTGATCGAACTACGAAAGCATTCATTGTTTTTAATTCTGCAAGTTAAATAATTGATTTATGAATGTGGGTACATAGTTGCCTACTGATGGCTTATTTGTGACAGATCGAGAAGTTAACCCTTATTTTTGTGATCAGAGTGCGAAAGCATTCCATGATGTTTAATACTGCGAGTTGAGTAATCGATTTATGAATATGTGTACATAGTTACCTGCTGATTGCTTATTTGTTGCAGATCAGGAAGTTAACCCCTTATTTCTGTGATCCAAGTGCGAAAGCATTCATTGATTTTAATTCTGCAAGTCTAAATGCTTCAGGAATATGTGTCTGTAATTGCCTACTACTTGCCTCGTGGTTGTTAGATTTTCTCATGTGAATCATACAAATGCCTCAAACTAGTGTTGGGTACAACAAGAATGTACCAGCAATTATCTGAAGAATACCTGTGCTCTTGAATAATTTCGGTATCTTAAGAATATGCCAGGAGGAACCTTGCAACTAAGAAAAGAGCAACTGGAAGGTATGTCTCAGTGGAGAATTTAGGCAAAGGATGTGCCTTGAATTTGTAAAAACTACACTGAATAAATTAATATAACACAAGCTTTGGTGGACGTATCCTCGAGGATGAGGTGAACCACGTACTCCGGGGTCTCTTTCATGTTTGCGCCTGATGTTTTTTATCTCCAGTGTCTCTATGTGTCATGTTTAAATGTTTACTTCCTTAATGTTATTCTGTACATATGATCATATTCTGTAGATGGACTGCAGTACTGTAAATGATAGTCGAAGAATTGTTGTTGTATCATAATGTCATCTATTGAGTGGCTTTCTTTTAGTATTTTAGCATGTGGAAAAAAAAACTAAATTAGAAATAAGATATGGCAATTTGAGAAGGGGGCTGATCCCTGCTAGTAGGGCTTATGCTGATTGGAGGATAAATACTAAATAATATCTGTCTTACAGCTGATAATTCACTAAGGCCATTTATTATAGGTATTAGACTAACATTCTTCAAGGAATTTTCTGTACATGTGATCCTGTGGTTGCTGACGAAAGGTGATACTGTAAAAGATGATAAAATTGTCACTGTTAAATTACTATTTTGTGGATTGCTTAACAAGTCATTTTTGAGGCATTATGAAGATGACATGTTATGAATTACTTTAAAAAGGAATTATTAAATTGATTGTTTTTCTTTCATGCACATGGTCCTGACATATCAGATATGAAATCTCCTGTAAAGTTTTCCGCTAACAGGTTGGACCCATTGTAGTACAAAAAAAAAACAAAAAATTCCCCTTTTTCCGCACTTATTAGCAACAAGGGGCTAAGGGGGACATTACACCCTAAGTGAGGGTATAAAACCCTAACACAAGAGAACAAAATTTCTCCAAGAAAGATTTACCAAGAATAAACCAATTATAAATTAACCAAGAGATACTTCAAGAGAGAAGTCACCAAAGAGAAAGACCAAAATCCAAGACCAAGTGGGAAGATCCCCACAAAGGCACAAGGCCAAAAACCAAACCCTAAGCCAAGAAATTATTAACCAAGAGATACTTCAAGAGAGAAGTCACCAAAGAGCAAGATCAAAATCCAAGACCAAGTGGGAAGATCCCCACAAAAGCACAAGGCCAAAAAACAAACCCTTAGGAATTTCGCATTTCTTGTCCAAGAGATAAGTGCGAGAGTGAGTGTGTGAGATAATGAACCTAGGCCTACATATATTTATATGAGTGTGTGTAGGAAATGAACTGACGCGTCGGATATGCGACGGCGCTTTCCATGTTAAATAATTGACCAACTTGATGCGTCGTCGCTTAAGCGACACTTATGAGACTAGTCGTCGCTTACGCGACCCTTATGAGACTATCCGTCACTTAAGCGACGCTTATGGCCACATTTTCAAAAAAAAAATTATCTTTGTGATTTTTGGTAGGTTTAAAAAAAGAAATCCACGCACTGTCGGATTTTTCCGTCGGATTTTGGATCGAAATGTAGTAGTGAGAGTTCATCCAGGTATACCTTTGTGTCAATACTACCAGAGATTTTGTGAATAGTTCTTCCGTAGGAATATGAAGCTCAGTCTGAATTTATTTACAATATCTTGTGCCATCAATAAAGCAAACAGAATCTCAGTTATAAAGAGAATGTTCTGTTTCAGTGACATAAATCTCGCGATGATTTCTCATTATTATAAATTCTATGTAAACTTGTTAATAATTGTAGAAATGGGAAATGATCCATAAAAAAAGGGCGTTGTGCACTCAACATTACAACATTAATAAATACAAATTGTTGTTTTATATATATGCTAACCATCCCTTCAACTATATAAATATTATATGGTTGCTGAGATATCTATCATGCACAGTTTGTAATATAATGATTAGAAACAAATTCATAATAATAGATTCCTAAATCAAATTCTAATTTAGACTAAAAATAGTATTTGTAAAGACTATGACCTTTCGTTTCTTCTCCCTGATCAACTCAGATTTTAAATTGACATCTAAAGCTGCCTTATTGCATTCCATAACCACTGGAATGACTACACGATGAATCCTTCCCTGACTCCACCAACAAGTCATGTTACTATATTTCCCAAATTATATCCACCCCAACAGCATCAAAAATGGGGAGACAACAACCGGCCAATGTAACTTGAAGTTTCCATGGATTCTATTCCAAGGTGTCAAGGACAACAAGAATCTTGAAGGAAAGCTCGTTGATTGAGATTCCCACGAGCAGTAGGCTATTACAATACTTGCCACCAACCACTTCGTAAACGTTGTCACCGGGGGATTTATCGAAATCCATGGAAGCCAGTCAGATGCTACCATGAGGAAGAAGAATGATCACCTTATAAAATATGCAATCAAACAAAGTTCACTGCTTCAAGAAAATTCACTGAGAATCCTAGGGATCGGTTGGTTTTTTCACAACAAAACCAACATCATGAAATTCAGCATGTGCCTAGTGGAACCCCTAAGGACTGTATATCTCCACCAGTGGCTCACATCCCGCTCAAAATGGGGTCATCATATCTATCTAACAATAATCACTCCTCTTGTGCTAGCTGTGGCGGTCCATATTCTCAGCTTCAAGATACTACTGGAGTAATAAGCTATTTTATAAAGGTGATACCTGTTTCTTCACCTCCACACTCTTCTCCCCTCAACATTTTGTCTCAACAAGCAAAAACCCATGACCAGCCTGAGACAGACTTGATGACCCCAGCTGACAGGCTTTAAAACCCTGATAACAATTCAATAAAAATGGTAACCAGGTGCAGTGCAAATGTTTTCCCATGAATTTCTCTTCGAAAGTCTCTTGATTCTTCAAGGAAAAAGAAACGAATCAGTTTTCAAATACCTGATATAGATTGTTATACCCATCCAGGTGGGTTCGCTCAAGAACTACACCACGGAGTATGCAACAAGAAGGCCAAGATGGACGAACCAGAATTGAAACCAAAGAAATGTAGGCCTCTCTCTGAAAGATTGCCGAAGCTGGAATTGCCCCTACAGATGAAGCCAGATACTTCCTATATCCCCATCGCTGTATATATTGTAGATGATTCTATTTGGTTAAATATCTCACGTAACAAGAGGATACATCCCCCCGAGGTCCAACTAGATGTACATGCCATAAAGAATATTAAAAAAGAATTGAGGAAACCAAAGCAAAAACAAATACATGATCCTGTCCAGAAAGAGCCATGTCCTGTATAGAGGAATCAAAGCAATACCGAATAGCGAGAGTTTCAATTTAGAATGTTCCCTTGCCAATAATTTTCATGTAATTTCCCTTTGGATTTGAATTATAAAGAAAATGGATACCTGTTTTTTTACTTTTTGTTTGATCCTTCTGCGTATTATGTGTGTAGCTTAATAAAAAAATCTGGTTATTTATATTTGTTTTTTTTTAATCACTTTCTGATTTCACACTCAAAGACACTACCCATTGGTAATGTAACTAAGACCATTTTATTGGGTTGATGTCTATGAATGCTTTAAATTGCAATATACAATTTTATTTTTATTTTTATTTTGAGGGAGCATGGCCCGAAGAAGATAACGACTTACAACTAAGATTTTCAAAAGCAACTTTTGAATTGGAAATAGAGCTACAACTAGATAGAATGCCATATTGCATGATACAATTTGTACAATTTTTTAGTTCAAATTTTTTACTAAAATTATGTGAGAACGGTTGAAATTGCAATTTTAGTTTATTGAAACTGTAGAATGTCAGAGAAAGCTGAATCCATTTTTCAATCAAAATTATAATTTTAATAACCAAAATTACAATTTCAACAAAAATTTTATTCGAAAATTCCCACAAACTTCCTCACCAAAGATGCAAATGATATGAAGTTTACCTCACTCCAAATTGAATGCCATATTCCATCACAATGTGACACGGTTCAATGGCATATTCCATCCTAAGATTACTCGAGAAGATGAAATATTTGGGTTCCTATATTTCTCTAACATTTGGGTTCTTATATTAATCTGTCGTGGTTTGTTGTCAAAATCATTTTTCCATATTCCATCCCAAGGTGACAGAATTCAATGCCATATTTCATCATAAGATGACTTGGAAAAGCTGAAATGGTTGGGTTCCTATATTTCTCTATCATTTGGGTTCCTGTATTTCTCTACCATTTGGGTTCTTATATTTGAATATTTCGCTGCAGTGGTTTCTTAGCAAAATCATTTTTCCATATTCCATCATAGGGTGACTGGATACAATGCCATATTCCATCATGAAATTACTCCAGAACCTGAAATAATTCGATTCTTATATTTTTTTGTTGTGGTTTGTTATCAAAAGCATTTTTCCATATTCCATCATAAGGTGACTCAATTCAATGCCATTTTCCATCATAAGATGACTGAAGAATGTCCTTATATTTCTGTTCCTTTTGTGTTCTTATATTTATCTCTCATGGTTTGTTATCAAAAACATTTTCCGAGAATTTGGCACTATTCAGTTTTAGTGTTGTGGTTTGGGAAAGGGGTATTGGAAAATCTCTTCATTTCAAACTGGAAAATGGAGTCTTTCACAAAATCGAACGCAATTGGTTATATATATGTATATTTATATGAGCTATCATTTCTTTTTAGTCCTTATGCTTTGATTAGTGTACAATCTTTATCTTAATCTTTGAAAATTGGTACTTATAAATCTGTAACTTTGATTAGTGTGCAATATTTATCTTAAGCTTTGAAAATTGGTACTTATAAATCTATAACATAAAGGAGTTGTGGCAAGTTTTAACTTTACAGAATAAGCTAATTAGGTATTAAACAAAGTTGTTTTTTAAAATAGAAAATTTTATGACAATTAATTAATCAAATAAACAATTAGTCGTGGAGATGGTAATTATTGGTTGTTATATAAAAATTGATTTATAAGAAAAACTATACTATCTAAAATTAATGTTAGTTAATAAAAACAATTTAAACAGTAGTGTAAGATTTTAATTTGTTTTTATTGAAATAATAAAAATAATTTTAAATATTATTCTAAAATTTTAATTGTTTTCTAAAATATATTAAAATTTTAAATTTAAATGATACTTAATATAAATTGAAAATCTATAAAATTTAAATATATATTTCTTTAAATTTAGATGAATAATTTTATATATATTTCTTTAAATTTAGATGAATTTATAATTGGAAAAAAACCTTAAAGAAGTCAATATGAAGTATGAGAGTTAATAGGATGGTTTTATGTTAAAAATGATTACTTTTTATGTCATAAGTTTAATTAACCATGTTTTTCATATTTGCAAGAAGATTATATATATTTTCTTTTTAATATTTTTTTCTTATAAACTTGTAATAAATTTATAGATATCATAATTGGTAATTTAAAAATTAAATTAAAATAATTTTACTTTTAGATATGAAAAATTTACAATAGCTAATATCAATTAGTTTAAAAATTATAACTAAATAAAAAACTAAGCTAAAATATCCTTCCATATATCAATTAATTTTAAAACAATAACTAAATAAAAAACTAAGCTAAGATATCCTTCCATACCGTACATATGGAACATTTACTAATAAGACATGTCACAATCTTTATAGTTGACTTGTTCAACACGACCCACATTATGCATAAAGGGCATTATTTAGTGAGCATTATCTATATATATATCATTTTGTTAGGCTAATAAATGTATATATCTTAGAATTTTTGGCTGGACTACTATCTATGTTTCTTCATCTATGGACAAGAATGAAACAATCGTACTATCCAAATTGATTAAAGCATAGTCAAAAATAATAATTAATAATTTCAAAAAAAATAAAAATAGCTTAAGTATAATTAGTGATCGTTGTAAAAATTAAAATTAATCTTCAATTATTCAATTATTCGAATATTAGATACAACTATGAGCTTAAATCGGATTATTAGATACAACTATTAGCTTAATTCCAATGATGTTATATTGGATAACTACTAGATACAACTATTAGCTTAACTTCAATGATTCTACAACTATTAGCATAACTTCAACTCTAATCACTTAAGGATTAGTCCAAGTGCATTTGGCATCTAGGAGTCTTGCTAATGTGTAGTCATGTAAGAGATGAACTCCTAATAATATCATTAGAACTCCTAATAAACTCCTCCAAACTCATGCATCTCATGTCCATATCGTATTTATCTTAGAATTTTGGGGTGGATCACCATCTATGGTTTTTCATCTACTGACAAGAATGAGACAAGTGTACTGTCCAGATTGATTCTATGGGTGTTGTCCAAAATTTAAAATTAATAATTTCAGAAAAAATAAAAAACAACTTAGTTAACATCTTATTAGATTATTAGATACAATTATGAGCTTAACTCCATTGATGGTATAACTATTAGCTTAACTTCAACTCGAATCATCACTTTTACTTGAATTACAATTGGTGATACATTTTAAATTAACAATGAGATACAGCTATTAGCTTAGCTCCAATTATTCTACAACTATTAGATTAACTTCAATTCTAATCATGGGTATATTGGATAACTATTAGATACAGCTATTAACTTAACTCCAATGAGTCTACAATTATTATCTTAACTTCAAGTCTAATTGCTTAAGGCTTAGTTTAACTTCAAGTCTAATTGCTTAAGGCTTAGTTTAACTGCATTTGGCATCTAGGAGTCTAGCTAATGTGCAGTGGTGTAAAGTTGAAATCCTAATAAAATCATTCCATCTCTTAATAAACTCCTCCAAACTCCTAATAAACTCCTCCATGTGGCAATTTATCATCTAGCTAATATGCAATTTGCATGACATGTTTAGGTTTTCCATATACATATTAATTACGATTTTGAGTCTTTTTAAAGAAGGTTAGGAGCGAGAAGGAAATTAAACATTAAATATCTCGTGATACATAAACACTATGATATCTCGCCAAAATTTAGTTCAAAACAAATGTTTTGGTGATGGAATGGCCTCTTGGTATGATGACACGACGATATTTTTATTTGACGATTGTCCAATAATATTTGATTTCTTTACAAGATCTTGTAGAGTGATGAGAAGTTTCAAATCTAACACTTTTCTTTCATGATTTATGGCTTCATAATAATCTTGGGCTTGAATGTGTCCTTTTATTTGAAGGCTAATGGTGATCAGTTCCAGTGATTTTGAGGTAGTTCTGACCTCTTCTTCTCTACCAAATTCATCGTAATCCTTGTTATCCTTTATCACACGAAACTGTGATTGTTACTTCATGTTCCAGAAATTATTTAATTACCTACGTGATCCATGGTGCAAACTAGTGGTATCAAATCAGAATAACGTGATCTTTCGATCCACATCCATTCAATTCCATCAGTACATAAAACTTGACGTGGCATAGTCTCCATGTGGTGTGATAACACAACGATTTGGAAACATCTTCAAAGACATTAATTTTTTGGAGTAATCTCCTTTATAATGATCCCTTAACAATGGCACATATCTTTAACGCTTTTGGAATTTGAATTTGTCTCTAATCCTTAAATACTAATAGAAAAACTAATATTGTTTTGATGAAATGATAATTCGGTAGCGATCTCTGATTTCATGGAGTTTTCAAATTATACTCTGTGTAATGTGGTTTATTTGTATTTGCTAGCGGAGATATGATGATCTAATTGTTAAATAATCTATTTTTTTCAATGAGTTGGTGGTAAAACTCATGTGATTTGATAGATTTGTTTGATATTTGACGTGGAAACTTAATGGTGAGCTAGTAAACTTAGTTCTCCCTTAAATGAAACTATTTACCTTTAACTAGAACACTAGCTCTTCTCCTTATTTGTTGTCGAATTTCTTAATGATTTAATGTCACATCTCATTCATTTCCTTTTCAAATCCAATCTTTGGATATTGACTCGTGAATTCGAGGTATTTGGATTTATCTGTGTTCTTCATACAATTATTTTTTATGTTTTTAGTTTTTAAATCCCCATCAAAGAACGTTCTATCTAAAATTATGAACTTAAACAATGAAGTTTTGATGAAAAATCAACTCTTTAATAATGAATCTTTAATTAAAAAACTAATCTTTTATAATGAAGTTTTAAGTAAAAAACTATCTTTAACCCTTCTTATTGCATGTTGAATATTAAACTACTTTTCAAAATATCAACAAACAATGAGTGCAATACATCATTTTCAACTTATAATCTATTAAATACCTAAAATCTCAATTTTCAAGCTTTGAAATTAAATGAAACTTCAATCTTATAAACCAATTCTACTTGTAAACTATCCATGTATATTTAGGGTGATAGACCTATATATATTAGGATTTGGGGGTGGAATACCATCTATGCTTTTTCATCTATCGAGAAGAATGAGACAAGTGTACTATCCATATTTATTCTATGGGGTCGTCCAAAATTCATAATTAATAATTTCAAAAAAATAAAAATTGCTTAGTTAACATCTAATAAGTACAATTCATTATAGTTGGAAAAAATTAAACTCCAACTTCAACTATTCTATTATTAGATAGAACTATAGGCTTAACTCCATTAAGTGTACAACTATTAGCTTAACTTCAACTCCAATCATGGTCGTATCTAATTAACTTTTACATTAACTATTAGATACATATATTAGCTTAACTGCGATTATTTTACATCTATTAACTTAACTTTAGCCATAATCATGGTTATATTGGATAAATATTAGTTTAACTAATGTGCACAAGGTTTAGTCAAGCTGCATTTTACATCAAGCAGTTGAAGTAATGTGCAATTCATGTGACAGTCGAACTCCTAATAAACTCCTTTGAACTCCTAATAAACTCCTTTGAATTCGTAGTAAATTCCTTTGAACTCATGCGACAACTGTACTTAGTGGCATGGTAATGTGCAACTCATGTGACACTCATCTAGCATAGCATTATAATAAATTTTTAAATTAACTATTAGATACAATTGTTTGCTTAATTCCAATGATGATACTACTATGAGCTTAACAATGACAAACTAAGTGGTTGTTATGATTAGATTGACTATCAAATACAAATAATTGACACATTCTTTAGGAAAAAAAACATTATCAATATGTCAAATATATGCCTCTCGGCGTATTCCAGACATATTAATCTTAATAATATGGTTGTTGCTAGTAATATAATGATTAGAAACAAATTCATAATAATAAATTTATAAATCAAATTCCAGTTTACATTGAAAGTAGTATTTGGAAAGAAGATGACCTTTCATTTCTTCTCCATGTTCAACTCCCATTTTAAATTAGCATCTAAAGTTGTGTTATTGCATTCCATAACAACTATACTGCATGATGAATCCTTCCATGAATCCACCAAAAAGTCATGTTACTAATTTTCCAAAATTATATACACCCCAATAGAAACAAAATGGGGAGATAACAACCCCACTGTTAGAATAATCAACCCATAGTATTTACCCACTTAGACATTATTTCATTTATTTTGTCTTATTTGCCTAGTCCATGAGTCCCACCATGTGCAAGTTGTCAGTTGCCTATCCATAGAGGTCAAACTTGCCATTATTGACTCATGGAGTGCTTGGGAAAGCCTTAGGAATCAAATCTGCTTTATTCATGGCCTCCTAGGCGCCCTTCTGCTTTTTCTGCTTTATTGCCTGCTTTTTCAATGTTTTAAGGCACATAGGAAAGCAAGACTAGGTGAGGTGAATCAGCTTTGTTGCCTCTTCCTCCTCCACTCTTTCCTCCATGAAAAAGCATGTATGAGCTGCCATTTGACCACTCTTTAGCTTGCCCATGCGCCCTTGCTAATTCGTGGGGTCCTTGATAGATTTGGGATTAGCT
>LPNX010583079.1:1097907-1111263 GCA_001517045.1 Pseudotsuga menziesii | reverse complement strand
AGAGAGAGAGAGAGAGAGAGAGAGAGAGAGAGAGAGAGAGATAATAGATATCACTAAAATATTAAATAAGATTTAAACAGATCCAAAGAAAATATCCAAATAGATCTAGGTAAAATAAACATAGAATCTATGAGCCATAAGGATTCCTATAGAGACTTCATCTCTGTGTTAAATACAAATAGATTGAAATACAAATTACAAGTTCTGTTCGACTTCTATATACCATGAAATCAATAGATCTAAAATAGATAATTAGCTAAGATTTATATAAAGCCAAGACATCAAACTAGGAAATATGCAATCTAAGCATAAATTTACATACAATTACGAATACCAAACTCTATTTCAACTTTTACATATCAAGAAAAGTATAGATATTCGAAACCAAGTAATTAGATAAGATTCCAACAAATCTAAACAACACATTTAATGAAAGAATATAAGAAATACAATCGTAGTAACTCAAACCAAATCAAATCTAGGAACCAACTATCATGCCCAAATTGCATTTATATCTGAATCATATCAGTCGTATAATCCATGATGGCTATGTTTCAATCGCCTAAACTACCCTACATTCTAATTCACCAAACCAAAAAGGATTTCCAAATCGAATTACAGAACAAACGTTGGTTATTAAATCAAACTTATCTTAAAAATCATTAGAGGCTGTAAAACCCTCTATCTTCCCCAACACACTGAAAAAAGAGTAAATCTTGGAACTCTTCCTACCACATACATTTCAAATTAATTCATACATGGATCTGAAACATTGATCCTACTGTATAGTGAAGGAGGTGAGCCAATGTATACATGCATAAACCTACTAGTGTTACTATAAACCCACAATCTAATTTATAAACTTTTCCCTAATAAACAAAGTTTAAGGATAGTGTTCCTCACCTTAAGATAGATAATGATGAAATTGAGAGAGGTAACCATGCCTCCACTCTCGCATGGCCTGTGTTCCAAACCTTCATCCACATACTTTTAAAAGGTTATAGAATATATATTAATTCATTATCAAAACGGTAACATGTATTGTAAACTTAACCCTGTGTGAAATTTTACCTTGAATGAGATATTGGGTCATAAAGGTAATGTCGGGATTGCCATAAGCTTTTAGGTAACCATTTGTTGGCACCCTAGATTTACCTGCCAAAACAAGAGTTGTGATGTTATTACATTTCATTCAAGTGTGAGAATCGAATTTTAAATAAACAAGTGCACAGGAAGAGATTCATACCTTCGTTAAATGCGCAAAGGGCCAAGGGTTTTCTCCTCCTAGATCCCCTCTCCTCTTTTTTCCTTGCACAAGAAAAACCAAGATAAGTTAGCTCTGTTAAATCCTACGAAATTTCATTATCAAAATAAATAGTGAAATATAGAAAATTAATAACTTTATACCTGTTAAATATTTTGCAGGTTTGGGAATCCCTCTACTAGAAATCAAAGGCAAGTACTACATTTTATGCCTTACCACATGAAGAACAAATAATAACTAAGACTATGCAAAGAAGAAATTGCAGCCACACGACCATTAAACACTAGTAAAAACCTTTAACATATCTCAAAATGCAGTGTATAAACCAAGCAATAAATTGCGGACTTGTTGAATTGCAAGCATGGTAGCAGCCAAGCACAATGGAGTGTCTGAGCAAAAACCTTAGGTAACAACCACTACAAATCATAGCACAAAAACCCTTACGACCAAGTAAATGAATTATTAAACCCTAAAATATCTTCCAATGACAAGGATATCACAAGGTACATGTGGAGGGCTAAGATCACCTCTACGTATGAAAAGCATGTGAGGTAGCCCTTTTAATTCATTATTCCTAACTGCGTTGTCAACTTGTAGTCAAGGTTGTAATGTCCCGGTTTTGACCCCATTGCATTAGATGTATATGATGATGTATATATTGTAAATGATCAGGGTGTGGAGCTAAAGGCCAAGGCCCCACCATTGATCGGTTAGGTTATGTTTTGGATTTTAATTTGTCACCGATGGTATATCGGGGCATGCGGCATATATTATATTGGTCATCATGTAAATATGCATCTATAATTAATTAAATGAACCCGACCAGCTACGATCACGGAAACTAAATCGAAAGGGGCATGATTTTCACAAGGATAAGGATGTGGGGGAATTGTCCAACTTTAGCCAATGCGGTCAAAATCCATGTGTTTTCTTACCTTGTTTATCCCAACCACTTTCATTGAAGAATTGCTGCTGGTGGTTGAGGCAGTTAATTTCTTTGGGAGTGGGGTGGCAGGACTGTCAGTCCTCACCCACACGCACACTCCACCACATCATTTGACTTCACCATGGAAGGAAAAACCTTCACGCACTCTTCACTCACGCAGACATTTCCTCTCTCCACGACTGTGCAAAAACGCTCCCACCCTCCCTGCTCGCGGCCATCGATTGCCTGTCCATTTCCACATAGGGGCGAAGTCATCCATCCTCACACAGGGGCGGAAGTCTTGTTTATCCTCGTGCACAAGATTGGTACAGGTTTTTGCCTCATGCAGTGAGCTGAGAGCAGTGCTCTGTCATCCACGTTTTCAGTTGTATGTTCTCCACCCAGACTGGTATGGTCGCGTAAGTTTCCTCGTCGTTTTATTGTTGGGTTTTGGGACTGTAATTCTTCCCGTGAGTTATGGTCATCATCCCCCCCCCCAAGATTCGTGCTGGTTTTCTATATAACTAGGGACGGGTGCAAGTTCCCCCCACACACGGTCAGTTTGGAGCCGTTTTTCCTCTGAGAGTTTGTGTTGCTGTTGTGTTGGGACGGTCGGAATTCGCTCAGGAATTATGTTTCCCTATTTAAGCTGTGATAGCTAATTTAATTGCCTGAGTGCAATGGGTGGTATTAGGATTGTATTGGGAGCAAGGATGGGGCTTCATTTTCCTTGATAAACCTGGTGGCTGGAAACCACATAGACAGAGCTAGAGGGCTGGCCTTCTTCTCCATCACCCCTGAATAGCACTGGAAGGGAATGTAGGGCCTGAGGGACTGTGTAGTAGAGAAGGGACTGATTCCTTGTGTTGGGTTTGTTTGGGTGTCTTAGAGGTCAGGCTAGTTCTGGTGTAGGTGTTCTTGGCTCTATAATGAGCTCACCAGCTTAGCAATTTTCCATCCACAGCTCCTTAGTGGCCTGATAAACCCAACTCTGTTGGCTTGGCTATGGGTTTTGTGTATCCTTGGCTATGGGTAAGCCTATTGTTCCCTTATTCCTTGGAGAATCATGCCTAGATTAAGGTGGCAGCATTGCTGAGAGATTAAGAAGCACGCTGGCCTATGGTTGGGTGGAACGTTGCAGCGACGTAGCTGGTTACGGGTCGAATTGTTCATAAGATAAGTGATCTTGCCTATTTTCCCTCTACAATTATATTTCTGTTATTGAATGTGATGGACAATGTTGAATGAATGCTTGTGTGAATGCATGATTAATTCCGCTGTGCAAGAAACATAATGGTACTTGTGTATGTTGAACAATTGCCTCTGTGCAATGATAAACATTCATGATTGCATGTTTAACTACAATGCATTTCGTTATCAGCATCTTGTTTCAGCATTTCAGCAGATTTTATGATGTCACATGTTCATGGGCTCTTAGCCACGGTGCTAGCAAAGTTGGGTCGCGTCCTCTATGCCGGTCGGGGCATGAGGACATGACAAAGGTTCATGAAAAAAATTTAAAAACCTCATTAAAACCCTTCTTTATTGTAGTTTTCCTCCAACTTGTATCTCTTGTGGTCGTATTCCAAACCTTGGCATAAGTTTTTATAACATAGTCATACCTTGGATTATCCCCCTAATCACATGTAAAGCCCACGGAGCTAGCACCCTTTTCCAACACCTTATGCAAGTAATCTAAGAACCTTAGAACAATAGTTAATGCATATATGTCCAAGCCACATATGGCTTAGGACTAATAATCCAAAGTTTAGGATGTAATCCTTGGTAACAAACCAAACATTTCATTAAACATTAACATATCACCTTGGAAAGAGCTACAACTAGGTTATCATTTTAGTTGGATTCAACACCGAACAAATGACAATCCTTGTCGTCAAACATTTAAGAAGTGCAGTTAATTTTATCCATGCAAACAAGTAAAAAGGATGCTACGACGAAGAAAGACATTTTATGATGAGTAACTATTTTAATTTATAAATAAGTTTTTTTGTGTGTAAAATATGGGAATGTGATAGTATGGTATCAAAGAACAGCTACAACACATGGCCAGAAAAACCCAACAATCAAACTGATATAAATGAGAAAGCTAATTCTATTGTTATGTTTTGACTCTCTTTGCAAACAAGAAGAGAAGAATAACCTTGTTTTTTGCAGGAGTCATGGAAGATGTAGGAATCTATGCTCAAGGAGAATCACATCGTAAATCTCTAGAAATTAATGAATATGGTAATATTAGAGACAATGAAATCTAGGTGAATCTAAATGAAAGTAGGAATGATAACCCATCTAAACTTCTACAAATAGTAAAAGATTTAAAGGCGGAATAGAAGCGAGTCAAGGAAGATAATGAACGTATTTTAAAAACACAAGAAGAATTAAATAATGTTCTAATAACTAAACTGCATAGTAATGAAGAAGAAAATAATAAAGGACACAAATTAAATATGGCAAGAACTATACCTTATAAATGTAAGGTAAGAAAACTAGAATTTTATAATCATGAGACCGAATCTTCAAGCGGGAAGGATCATTTGATCTCTAAAATATCCCCAAAGAAGACTCCAAAAGAAATTTTCGATGCACTAAATGGTTTATTTGAAGGAAATAACATCAATAAAAGAATGGCCTTGATAAATCAACTCAAGGGTGTGAATATACAAAAGGTATACACTATGCAATCATACTTCTCGTAAGTATCTCAGATCAAAGAACCGTTGGAAGCTATTGTTGACATGGTTGAGGAAGCAGAAAATTGTGATGACCACCTTGAATTGTCTTCCAAGGGGGTGGGAATCCTTCATTAGAGGAATATGTGCTACAAGAAAGGTGACCAAGTTCAACATATTATGGGAAGAATGTGTTCAAGAATAAGGAAGGATAGCAAGCATAGAAGAAAATTTAAATGCCTATGAAGATCAAGCTTTGGTAGCTCGTACCAAGAGAGAAAATAACAAAATAAATGATCGTGATTCTTCTCCCAGAAGAAATCAAATATTTCAAAGGAAAACTAATACAAAAATGAAATTCTCATATGTTGAATGTTTCACATGCCACAGTATGGGACACATTGCAATAAATTTTCTCCTTAAACAATATCAATTCAAGAAGAGAAACAAGTAGTTTCATGCCCATGCAGTCAAAGATGATAACCATGTTGAAGAAAAGACCAATGAAGATGAAGACTCCAGTGAAGAACATGTATTAATTTCATCTCTCATAAGTTCAGTCTCACATTGAAGTTCTTTTAAGCATATGGAAGGTTACAAATAATCCCTCTCATGTCTTATCCAGAAAGACTCTCCACATAAGGTACAACTTGGATATGATTACCAATATCCCATCAAAGGAATGGGAGAATCCTCCTACAAGATGAATTCCATAAAGTCCATGAAGATAAATAATTTCTATATGTCCCAATGTTATACCAAAAAATGTCACTTCTTCATCCATGACAACTTTTACATGTTTTCATCGCATGACGAAACTTCCATGACGACACTTCGTGAAACTCCTGTTAGTCACCCAAAAGACACATGTGAAGGAGGAGCCATATATATAGTTTTGTAACTCCATTTAACCTCTTCTCTGAACCATTGGAAATTTATCAGGCCAAGGAAAAACTTTCTAAAAGACACAAACCCCTGCAAATTCTTCGAAATACCCTAAAAATGACGTTTTTGACCCACTCATGAATTCACCAAAGAAAACTTGCATGCCACTCACCCCTTTGATGAAGTAAACTCGCGAGTATGTCCTGTAATAGTAAAAAAATATATAAAAATGGAAAAATATCAAATTTAAGGCGGTTTGGTTGGTTTTGGAACTACTCCTTCAGTTGTAATTGATCCCTATTCGACCCTATCTCTTCAAAATACTATATAAGAGAGGGAGAGGGGTCCATGAAAGGGGACTTATCCTTTTCATTCTTATGCTGGTGAAATTAGCACTCTCATTCCCCTTAACTTTTCCCTAGATGTCATTCCCTTTTTTGTAGATATTGGAGGCTAAGATTCTTGGAGAAGAGAAGCAGGAGATCCAGATTAAAGGTTTCATGAGGTGTCGTGCATGAGGAGAAGTTATACTTTGTACTTCTTCCATTTGACAATAAATATTTTATTCTCTTCCCTTTCCAAATCATTTGGTAATGGATATTGAATATCTATTTATGATCAGATGTTGATGTTAATAAAATTAGGGTTTCATATTATCCTAATTATAATTGCTTTACATATGCTCTGTTAGCTCTTGGATCGTACTGATGCTAATATTTTGAAGGGGACAAGCATATGGGATAGGCCCCATCCCAAGATTAAAGGACGACAAGGTGGACAGGTGAAATCAAAGAGACAAAACCTAAAGAAATGCAACTAAATCCCATAGACCCAAAAAATTAACGATGCAAGCGCACGACTAAGGCATATCGATGGTAGGAAAGGACCAATTTCATCGAAAGGAAGGTGCACGATCCATTAAAATATGGAGGATAGTGAAATTTGTATCTCTCTCAACCATCTATGGGCATGATCCTTCGACACTTGTGATCTATGATGGGAACACGATTCGTGGTGACAACATGCACAATGGTTAACGAGATAATGCACTACGAAGGGATAGTAGGGCCCACTCTTACAAACGACTAAGATATGATGATGTACTTGATCCACGGTGGAAACGGGTTTCACGAGTCAGAAGTGCATGATGGTTAAAAAAGGATGCCATTGTCACATGCTCAGGGGTCCCACATCTCACAACGACAGATATCTGATGTGGTCTAGATCAACGGCGTAGAGTGTTTTCCTTGGTGAAATGTGCGAGGAGGTTAACTAAGGGAATGATCGCAAAATAACATAAAGGGTCATAGTATGCGATGGTTGATCTCTTTATGGATGATATCTATGGTCAGGAGTAACGTCGTGCAACACAAAGTACGCAGGGGAAAAGGGGTCCGCACGGATGCAAAGCTTAGTTAGAGTATGGGAGAGATTCAATGATGTGGGTCATGTTTGAGAAACTGAAACCATTGGGAGGAGTCTAGATGTCACCATCAGAGCAAGTGAGCATGATGGTATTATTCTGTGTTTCCATTTTAGTTCTAGTGTTTCTACTGCATTTTAAGGCCGGTTTTGGGTAAAGAATCATACAAGGCATGACACCTCGGAGAGTCATTAGGATTTGAATGATGATCTGGGATTTGATTCCCAGTTTTTGTAAAAGGATTAGGCTCTATTTCTAGGTTGGTCCCGAGAGCCATGGCATTATAAATACATCCTCAATTGATCAGGAAAGGGTTGGAATTTTCATTCATAAATCATTCTTCTCTCATTTTGTCTCTGTGACTCTCTTGGAAGTATTAATGAGAAATATTGTCCTGCATTTCTGATATTCATCACGGTGGTTGCATTTAGTGTGTGTTTCCTGTTTATCACTTTCATTTTTGTATATTTTTTCTAATGCACTCTGGATTAGTATACAAGGAATTTGCTCTCAGTTAAGTGCTCCTTGTATCATATGCTACATTTTTTATTGTGTTCTAGTAAATGCTTTGGAATTCATCTCCTATGATCTAGTGCAGATACAAACCTTTGTTGTTTATTATACTAAAGGTGATGCAAGAGATTCATCCATAGATAGGTGCCTCTTGTTTCACTAGGCATTTTCCCCTTTTCTCCTTACCACCCCTTCAATATATTTGACTGTTTGTGCTGCTTACTTTGCCTTAGAATATAAAGGAAATTCCCTTTCTCATTTTTTCTATAATACCCTTGATTGATTCGGGATTTGACTCCATTTCCCAATGATCTTCTTATCTGTCTATTCTACCATTTTTAAATCTATCAACGCCTTGTTACCAACAGAAATCTAGTCTTCTGCAAGCTTTCCAAAGCTTTATATATATGTGTTTCTTTCCTATGTGACAAGATAGAGCCCTCTCTGACTGTATTGGCTAGAATATAGTCTAAAGTTGGTTGAAATGGTTATCCCTATGACTTCCTGCAGCAACCACGGAAAAATTACAGGGTGCTAACATCTTAGCACCATTACTGGGGAGCCTAATTGCTATTATCTCCTCGAGAAGAACGACACTCTTCCATCCCTACAACATGGTTGAGCAGCCGGTCCTAGACACAAAATTGGTTGCATATGCTCTAGAAACTCCACAAAAATGTTGAAAGAAACTCCCCTAGGAAATACTTGCGACTAGAAGAACCCATACGATAGGAAATATCAATATAGAATCCTTTCAATATGTCTTCGATCGTGAAAGTTTGATCCGAAGGGACAACAGGTTCCAAAGGTTAGTGAGAAATTTATCTTTTCCTGATGAAAGTGTTGTCTCTGTCAGCGGTATATATGAACGTTGTAATGAGGAGTGTGGAATACTCTTACCCAAAACTAGATATGAATCTAGTCTCTCTAACCTAGTGCCTGACACCCCTGCATTTGAATTTCCTCGCATTGCTTGGTCACCCCAGACTTCAGATCCCCTATGCGAGGGTTCTCTGTACCTACTAGACCTCGAGTGCCTTACATTCATCATTGATCAATCCCTTTCAAATTTGGCCATCATAAGGAAATTTCACTTCACATCTTTGTCCCCCACTACCTCCGAAAAAAATCATCCTTCATCTCTGAATTTTGCCACTCCCCACCACCTTTCTGTTCCTCACAACTTACTAACTCCTATAACACCAATTCTGATCCATTTAGTAAGCCCTGTTATATCCCCAAGTATGGAAAACATATTTTATCCTATATGCCTTCATGTGGTTCTTCACGATCTCCCCCTGGGATACTTCACCAGGCTCAAGCAGATCTATGCAGAAAGAGGGCACTCGACCGAAGAACATCTGGGGTGGCTTTCAGATTGGGTCGACCTAGAAGAGGTAGACCACGACGATGTTAAGGTCAAACTATTTTCCTAGACCCTTTCAATAGAAGTGAGGAAATGGTACAAGAACCTCATAGATGACTCTTGTTGAGCCTCATTTTGTTATCATTTTTTGGCATTAAAATAACACATTTAAATGTATATTTAATTATCTTTCATGTATTTTATGTCATGCAAATCGTTATTTAGCATGAGGTAAGAACAAATTTAATGTTAACCCAACTTTTGTTATTAATATCATTTCTATGATTTTATTAACTCAAATATATATTATCTAAAGCATATTTTAATATATTAATTAATAAGTGTATTTGTTTGCAGATTTCATAATCCTTTTGGGATAAATTTTAAAACAAAACACATTCGGCTTACCATTCATCCCAATCTGCATAACCACCGTTCATCTTACCATTCATCTCATCATGCAGCTCATCACGCAGCTCGCTGTCCAGCTTTTCAATCTAGCTCGTTAATTAGGCTATTTGCTATCCATAACCAATTTCAGGCATTTAATGTTGAAACAGTTCTACAAGCCACCTTCTATCCACATGTTTGATGATTGAAGAAGCTCTCAGCCTAATATCGCCATCATGTTGCTTATCACCCACATGTTTAAAGGGAAGAATAACTCTAGTCTAGAAGGATCGGTCGTGGCCTCGTCTTCCTAACCTCTGAATTATTACCATTCTGCGTTCTTTGAAGAATGGAACGTCTCACTTACTATGTGCTCTCATTTGTTTAACACCACACTGTCAGTTGCGCTAAGGAAGGGGATGCATGCCACATCACACATGCTAAGGATATATGTTCATGTTGAAGAATGATTTCTTGTTCTAGAGACTGGCTATTGTGTATTCTTCGTTGCCCAACACGTCGCCATCAATCACGTTGGAGAGGGAGCATGCATGCCACATTCACATTGAAGAAAACCAGACTTACGCCAAAGAAGGAACCAAACTATGCGTTGGCCTGTAAACTGTTATATGCCTTTAATATCGATTAAATTTAGAGAGCATTTGACCACTAAAGGGCTGACTTGCTCATCTCTTGTATTTGCTATATATACCAGCCTCTTTTGAGAGCTGAGAGAGAGTAGACAACTCCAGTTTTCTGCATGTAATTTGTCCCTAAGCACACTGTAATTTTGTCCCATATTCTGAATAAAAGTATGTACATTTTGTTGTTCACGGTTGCATTTGTGTAGGTGTTAAATAGGCATCCCCTAATTGTTGAGAGGGCCCCTCAACAACCAGTGGCTTCCATGTCCGTACGTGTTTTTGTTATTTTCTCTTTTATAGATAAGTAGTTTTGTTTTAATTTGTTCATGTGATTATGTTACTGTAATTGTCCATTTATTTACTTTTATGATATATGTTTGATGTAGTTAATGTAATTTACATTATGTTGTTAATGTAGTCTTTGTTTATAGAATTAGAGTGACTGGTCACGTGTAGTTTGTTTTCCGTATTCCTTTCAGTCTTCTCTTTTGGTTAAATTCTTAATGTTATATTTACAGATAGATAAAATTTAGTTCGTCATGTGTAGTTTGTTTTCAGTTTTCCTTTCAGTTAAATGCTTAATGTTATATTTACAGATAGATAAAATTTAGTTAGTTTTAGGTCTGGTTTGTAGTTAGAATTAGTTTCGTTAAATTTTGTTTAAATATAGATTAGTTCAAATATATTTCAATTTGTTTTATTTTATAAAAGAAGATATCCTTTTGAAAGAATAGATTAGTGTTAGAATTACTTTTGATTATTTTAATTATTAATTAGGTTTAAATTATGTCCTTTATGCATTTTGTTTTCATATGCACAAAATCAGCTGATAATTAAATCATTTAGGTCTGTTTTTATTATTTTCTGTATACAGCCTCTCATTCGGACTGTGTGTTTGGACTGTTATTCGGACCTTCCTTCGAGACTGTTGTCCAGCCTCCCATCTGACCTTTAGTGTTCTTAGTTTATTTTTTTAACCTGTTTTAAGTGTTATTTCTTTGGCTTTTTGAATTCTGTTATGTTTTGGTAATTAGGTAATAGTTAAATCAGCCTCTAGGACCTTAGGTTAGATTATTTGAAAAGTACTTATTAAAATCCCTTTTTGTATTTCTTTTCAATTAAAGCATGTTTTTGAATTATGATTTGATTTTATTCTTTTGTCTTTAATTTCCTCATTTATCATCACTATAATATCTGATAATTGTATCTCTAGTTTAGTTTAATTCACCGTTGTTTATATTGAATTTAAGGTTAGACATGTTAATTTATGAATACTTTGTAGATTGATACTAGCATAGGATTTATTCCTTTTAATTGTATGTTTACTACAAACGCTTATAGGCTAAAGAATTAGAGAAGTTTTCTTAATTAATCTTTCTACTTGCTTCTTTATTTATTTTTCTACTTCTTCATAAATTAGACCTTTCTCAATTTCTAAAGTTGTTTATGAAATTTTTCCCATTCTTAGATTAAGAAGAAGAAGAGTTAATTAATTAGTAGTATGATATTATCCTAGTATGATGTTTTTCTTTAATCACATTAATAATTAAATTTTTAGGAGTTCGACTCGGTTTTTCATTTTGAATGTTTTTTCAATCTTTTGTTTATTAAAGTATTTCTACAACACCCTAGGAACCCCTGTAGCTTCAAATATATTTTGTAGCAACTCTAAATCTACCATTACCGGTCGATAATTAAATATTATGTCTATTTAAGGTAGTAGAACACACCCAAACATTTTGGCATCGTTGGCGGGGAGTTGTTCTATAAGGTAGAAAAAATAAAATTTTCTTATCAAGTTTAGTGATATGTTGGTGGCGGGGGAGCGGTAAGACGAGAAGTAAGAACCTGCACATTTGTTATAATAGGCGCCCCCAAACCCAGCAGTAGCAGTAGTCCATGTTTTCCTTTAGTTTAGTAGAGTCTAGATAGATAAGGATAGATAGGTTTCCTTTACGTTACACAGCAAGGGGGGGGGGGACGGTAATATGCAAAGATGACTTCAGTATAGAATTTCCATAGTGTAATAGCATGACGCATCCACTTTAGTGGGTTTCCCCAAAGCGTTGTTGTTCCTTTTTCGCACAAGTGTGTTTACTTTACGCAAAGTTTGATTTATTTTCCTTAAGCGTACTTTTCTTTTTGCATACATAGGTAGTTCACTTTTTCATAAGTTCAATTTGATGTACGTGTTCCTTTAGGTCATTTATTTTCACACAATTTACTCGTATGTGAGTGTAGGACTTATTTTACAATTAAATCACTTAGTGGTGTTGTAAGTGCCACCCATCCTGCTAACAAACTGACATGAACATTTGAGAGGAGATATTAAGATAACACATGAAAAACTATTTATATTGTGGGAAGATATGGTAGGAAAGAAGGATGAAGAATTTTTTACCTTTGAATTCCCTATTACAGATTTAAGAGGAGTGGCACAAATATAGTACGTTCCCCCATCCATTTTTCCAAAACTTCACGGACTAGAGAATGAAGACCCCGATGAATTTTTATTTCAATTGGAAATACTTTGTAGAGCATATAATGTTCAAAATCTGAATTTTTTCCCTCTTACTTTGAAATGAGCATCCCTCCAATGGTTCATGAGCCTAGGTGGGAACTGCATTCAAACTTGGGAAGACATGAAACATATGTTCTTGAAAAGATACCAAGATTATTGTAAGGTCAATGAGGACATCTTTGAAATAACACTGGGAGAAGAAGAAACTTTGGAAAATTATGTCAAACGCTTTCGATACAACCTTCAAAGATCAAAACTAAGACAGTCAGGGAAGGATAACTTAAAAAAACTTTTACTCAAAGGAATCAGAAATGAATATTTAGAAATTTTAAATCTGATTGGAATAGGTGACGTATTTTAGTTATCATATGATAATGTTTGTGAATTATGTAGAAGGTATTCAAGAGGAAAATTTAATATTAGTAAAAATATACCTTCTTCTCAGCCTTATCTTAACCCTTGTCAACCTTATTCACAAAGCCTTTCTGTCCCATCTGATGATCATATTGATACTCTCTCTTATGATGAAACACTTCCTGTTATACAAGATTTTCAACAATATCCCATTTTCCATGCATGATAAACCACACAAGCTAGTCAATTACACCTGCCATAATTACCTTATCATAAATCTCCTCTATTCCCTATGCACATTCCTATTCAATCGAGTCCATATGCTAACAACAATAAAGCAGTACAATATGTTGGAGATGTCTACCATCATACACACTCTTTTAG
>LPNX010583079.1:1074591-1093208 GCA_001517045.1 Pseudotsuga menziesii | reverse complement strand
CTCTTCCTGAGTATAGCTTAAGGGGGGGTGTTGGAGACATCTACCATCATACACACTCTTTCAGTCAAATTGGCCTAGTTAAACCACTATCCTAAGTTTAATCGATATCAAGGAGCATTAATTACCATCATCCCAATCACTCCCATGCCTACCTAAAGTCAAGGAGGCTAACTTAGCCTTTCTTACAGTCAAGGAGGCTAACTGGAGCACTCTAGGGGTGATCTGAGTGACATTCATGCACCTAATTGCTAACTGGGGGTTACTTTCATTTCAACCAATCAGTTATAGTTAGTTAAGGTGCCTCCATGCATTAAATATATTATTTAATCATTATTTATTGATTATTTTATTATTATTTAATGAACTGGAGTGAACTAGGTGCCTTCACAAACTTCTGATGGTCAATTCAGCTTCAGTTAACCTCATCAAGGTTTATTGGAGTCATGCAGTACTAGCACTTGATGGTTGGTTGTTATGACATGTGTTTGATCTCCTTCAGTTGAGATTAAGTCATTTATTGCACTCCAACTTCAGTTAGGATTGGTGAGTCAATTAAGGTTTTTTGTCAAGTGGTTAACTGAGTGGTATTGCATGGCAAAAAGTCAGTTAAGCTAGACTCATGCATGGGAATTCGAATTGTCCCTTAGTTATTCGAATTCTTCATTGAGTTAAGCTATGGCTCATGCATGGGAATTGTAATCCTTTATTGTTTATATAATATACAGAGAGGAAACCTATTTGGTTCCTGAAAATTTCCAATTCATGAGTAATTGTTAATAATTCTTTGATGAGATTGAATCTTAGTTCCTAGATCATGTGCAAGAATTAATACAATATGCTTATAGTGTTGAACTGCAAAATTTATCCACCTTACCTACCTCAGCAAGATTATTGCAAGAAAGTCATATGATATTTGGAGAGGTTATAGGTCAAGGGATTGTAAAGACTATGAAAGAAAGTGAAGTTTCTACTTTGTATTTTCCACAAGAAGACAAGAACAACCTAGAATGCCTCTCATTCGATGAGGGAGGGACATTAGAACCTAAATATTCCCCGTCACCAAACTTATATTCTTTATATATCCTAGAGTTCAATGAAATATCTCGTGACATAACAAATGAAGAAGAAGACATAGAATACATAAGTCACATTGAAATATGGTTCCAAGAGGGAACCAAGCCACGGTACCATCCTATTCTTCAATGTTTATTGCTGCTAAATCAAACATCTCGGTTGATTCTTCATATCCCGGTAATCATTGTAATATTTTTCTTATATGTGGATAAAGGTATATTTCTAATTTTGCTTCGAACATGGTTACATTGGAAGAATTCATATACTTGAAATGTTTTCTTTCTTTTTAGTAGAATAGGATATTATGTAAATATTCTTTTGTTTTATTAAATAAATAATAGTTACTATAGGTGACTCTTTTTCTTTCCATAATGTTATATATGTTTTTATAAATAAAAATGAATCATCTAACAAGTTGTTTTGCAGTCTGATTATAAGAATTTTATCTATAAGCAGCTGATGGAGTATTATCTGAAAAAAAAATTATGATCGTAAGATATCTTAACCTTTCTTAAAAATTACAGCTTAGAGTGATAATTAAAAAAAATTCTTTGTACATCATTCGTAACCATTCCTTTTATGATTCAAATAGTTTTTGATATTTTGATTCAGACATGTATACTTCTGATTTTCAATTTTGAACAATTGTGTGATAAGAATTACTCTCATTATTATCTTTTTTGAATCTCACCTTATACCTATGGATTACTAGTTTATCCTATACTTGTTATCAAAACTTGTATCTTAAAGTATCTTTGTGTGATAACTCGATAGTAGGTGGAATTTTTGCCTGTGGGGAACATTATTTATCTTTCACAAAGAAGAAGGATTGTAAGTTCCAAGAACAGCTTTAAGTTATTCTCTTTTGACATGATTTATGATTAAGGCCAGTATGAAAAGTATTTGTAATTTATTTTTTTTGCAAAATTGAATTATGTGTTTTAGCAGGGCTTAGCATGCTCTAGTACCAATCGGCTTCCATATACTTAATATCATTATACAAGTAAAACCCGTCGGGCTACTGAACAAGCCTACTGGAAGCAGGTCAATGCTAAGTAAAAACTTAAAAAACAAGGAAGCTCGATAAATGCAAGTAAACCCATCGGGGTATCGAACAGGCTCACTGGCAACAAGACTATGCTTGCATGGTACCAAGATAAACCAGTTGGGGTACTGGATAGGCCTGTTGGAAGTGGAGCAATATCAGGTAAAAGAGATCTTGTTAATGGACTACTGTGCACATGATTCAGAGAATAATGATAAATATGAAGAAAAATTTTCAAATTTTATTTTAAGGTCGATTGTTTTTAATGTCATTTGAGAATCGTTGTAATTTGGTATTCAACCTAGCCATCTAATTCAACAAATACCTAGGATGTCATTATCTTAGAAATGGGACCCATAGCTATAAAATCTCACACACTCTAAGGTAAAGTCAAAATATCTTATGATGACAAGATATCTTTAAAATAAGCCACAGATGACTAGATTTTCCTATGTCATTCTTTCAGTTATCTTATCACCATTTAAGTGGTCTTTCTAAGCACTATTATATTTTTCATGAATATACATATCTAAATCATTTCCATTTACTAGTTAGTTTGTCTTTTTACAAAATAATAAAACAGCATGATAGCACTCTTTTTATATGGAAAAATCGAATCTTCTTTCTCATGGCTTGAGGACACACCATACCTTTGGTTTGGGGGAAGGAGGATTAGGAAAAATTAGACTGCTTTTAAAATTAAATTGTTTTTATTTTAATTATTTATGACAAATCTATTTTCTCTGACAAAATGACAAGTGTTTTTTAGGATAAATTAGCAATGGAACTTGGTTATAGCATGAAGTATATTTCTACAGAAGATCAATATGGAGGATGACGATCTAAACTTGGTGATATTATAGAACTTATTTTCTTTGACCTTAAAAGTTTTTGTAGTTATCATTTCACTGTTAGTAACCCTATCCTTTTACTCAATCATGTATGTAAACTATCAAATGATTAAATTTATACCTTTTGTGTCATATGTTCAACTTGTCCAAAGTTTTACTTCGAACATGGTTGAACTAATTATAAAATTTATGAACTCACTCACTCATGCATATGCCTGTTGCTGACTTACATTTCAAAGTTTGCTTTGACAGTATCATCTCTTATCTTTTTCTTTGTTCAGTGGGACCTGGCATTTCTCTGGTTTAGGGGAATGTTGAGCCTCATTTTGTTGTCATTTTTTGGCATAAAAATAACACATTTAAATGTATATTTTATTATATTTTGTGTATTTTAATTCATGTAGATCGTTATTTAGCATGAGGTAAGAACAAATCTAATGTTTACCCAAATTTGGTTATTAATATCATTTTTATGGTTTTATTAACTCAAATCTATATTATTTAAAGCATATTTGATATATTAATTAATATGTGTATTTGTTTGCAGATTTCATAATCCTTTTGGGCTAAATTTATAAACAAAACGCATTTGGATTACCATTCAGCCCAATCTGTGCAACCACCATTCATCTTACCATTCATCTCATTGCGCAGCTCGTTGTCCAACTTTTCCATCCAACTCGTTAATCAAGCTGCGTGCTATCCATAACCGATTTCAGGCATTTAATGTTGAAACAACTCCACAAGCCACCTTCTATCCATGTGTTTGATGATTGAAGAAGCTCTAAGCCTAATATCACCATCACATTGCTTATCACCCATCTGTTCAAAGGGAAGAATGACTCTAGTCTAGAAGGATCGGTTGTGGCCTCCTCTGCTTAACCTCTGAATTATTACTAATCTGCGTGCTTTGAAGAATGGAATGACTCGCCCACTATGTGCTCTCATTTTTTCAACACCACATTTTTAGTTGCACTAAGGAAGGGGATGCATGCCACCTCACACACGCTGAGGAGATCTGTTCATGTTGAAGAAGGAGCTCTCATTCTAGAGACTCGCTACTTTGTATTCGTTGTTTCCCAACACGTTGCCATCAATCACATTGGAGAGGGAGTATGCATGCCACGTTGACATTGAAGAAAACCAGACTTATGCCAAAGAAGGAACCAGGCTATGCGCTAGCTTGTAAACTGTTATATTCCTTTAAGATCGACTAAATTTAGAGAGCAGTCGACCACTAAAGGGTCGACTTTCTCATCTCTTGTATCTGCTATATATACTAGCCTCTTTTGAGAGTTGAGAGAGAGTAGACAGTTCCAGTTTTCTGCATGTAATTTGTCCCTAAGAACAGTGTAATTTTGTCCCATATTTTGAATAAAATTATGTACATTCTATTTTTCATGGTTGTGTTTGTGTAGTGTTAGACAGGAATCCCTTGATTGCTGAGAGGGCCCCTCAACAACTAGTGGCTTCCATGTCAGCACGTGTTTTTGTTATTTTTTCTTTTATAGATAAGTAGTTTTGTTTTAATTTGACCATGTGATTATGTTAATGTAATTGTCCATTTATTTACTTTTTGTGATATATGTTTGTTCTAGTTAATGTAATTTACATAATGCTGTTAATGTAGTCTTTGCCTATAGAATTGGAGTGACCGATCACTTGTAGTTTTTTTTCAGTTTTTCTTTCAGTCTTCTCTTTTCATTAAATGCTTAATGTTATATTTACACATAGATAAAATTTAGTTACTTTTAGGTTTGATTTGTAGTTAGAATTAGTTTCGTTAACTTTTCTTTAAATATAGATTTGTTCAGATATATTTCAATTTTTTTTATTTTATAAAATAATATATCCTTTTCAAAGCATAGATTAGTGTTAGAAGTCTTGTTGATTATTTTAATTATTAATTAGGTTTAAATTCTGTCCTTTATGCATTTCGTTTTCATATACACAAAATCAGCCGATAATTAAATCATTTAGATATGTTTTTATTATTCTCTATATAGAGCCTCTGATTTGGACTGTGTGTTTGGATTTCCATTCAGACCTTCCTTCCATACTGTCGTCCAGCCTCCCATCCGACCTTTAGTTTTTAACCTGTTTTCAGTTTTATTTCTTTGGCTTTTTTAATTCTGTTATGTTTTGGTAATTAGGTAATAGTTACATCATCCTCTAGGACCTTAGGTTAGATTATTTTAAACGTACTTATTAAAAGTACTTTTTGTATTTCTTTTCAATTAAAGCTTGTTTTTGAATTATGATTTGATTTGCTTCTTTTGTCTTTAATTTCCTCATTTATCATTGATGTAATATCTGATAATTGTATCTCTGGTTTAGTTTAATTCATTGTTGTTTATATTGAATTTAGGGTTAGACATGTTAATTTATGAATAATTTGTAGATTGATACTAGCATAGGATTTATTCCTTTTAATTGTATGTTTACTAAAAAAACTTATACGCTAAAGAATTAGAGAAGTCTTCTTAATTAAGTTTTCTTTATTAAGTTTTCTACTTGCTTCTTTATTTATTTTTTTCTACTTATTCATAAATTAGACCTTTCTCAATTTCCTGAAGTTGTTTATGAAAGTTTTCCCATTCTTAGATTAAGAAGAAGAAGACTTAATTAATGAGTATTTTGATAATATCCTAGTATGATGTTTTGCTTTAATCACATTAATAATTAAATTTTTAGGAGTTCGACTCGGTTTTTCATTTTGAAATACTTTTCAATCTTTTGTTTATTAAAGTATTTCTACAACACCCTTGGAACCTCTCTACCTTCGAATATATTTTGTAGAAACTCTAAGTCTACCAACCCCGATCGATAATTAAATATTAGGTGTATTTAAGATAGTAGAACACACCCAAAACATTTTGGTGCTGTTGTCGAGGAGTTGTTCTATAAGGTAGAAAAAATAAAATTTGCTTATGAAGTTTAGTGATAGGTTGGTGGCAAGGGAGCGGTAAGACGAGAAGTAAGAACCTTCGCATTTGTTATAACACGTGCCCCCAAACCTAGCAGTAGCAGTAGTCTAGGTTTTCCTTTAGTTTAGTTTTTCATGAACAGAGTCTAGATAGATAAGGATAGATATGTTTCCTTTACGTTACACAGCAAGGGGGGGGGATAGTAAGACGCAAAGACGACTTCACTATGAAATTTCCAGTGTAACAACCTCATGCATCCACTTTAGTGGGTTGCCCCAAAGCCTTGGTGTTCCTTTTTCGCACAAGTGTGTTTACTTTATGCAAAGTTTGATTTTATTCCTTAAGCATAATTTTCTTTCCTCTGACATAGGTAGTTTACTTTTTCATAAGTTCAATTTGATGTACGTGTTCCTTTAGGTAATTTACTTTCATACCATTTACTTGTATGTGAGTGTAGGACTTATTTTACGTTTAAATTACATACTGGTGTTGTAAGCGCCACCCATATTGCTAACAAGCTAACATGAACATTTGAAAGGAGAGCTTTAAGATAACACATGAAAAACTATTTATATTGTGAGAAGATATGGTAGGAAATAAGGATGAATAATTTGTTACCTTTAAATTCCCTATTAGAGATCCAAGAGGAGTGGCACAAATACGGTACGTTCCCCCATCCATTTTTCCAAGTTTTCATGGACTAGAGAATGAAGACCTCGATGAATTTTTATTTCAATTGGAAATACTTTGTAGAGCATATAATGCTCAAAATCTGAATTTTTCCCCTCTTACCTTGAAAGGAGCAGCCCTCCGATGGTTCATGAGCCTAGGTGGGAACTACATTCAAACTTGGGAAGACATGAAACATATGTTCTTGAAAAGATACCAAGATTATTGCAGGATGAATGAGGACATCTTTGAAATAAAACAGGGAGAATAAGAAAATTTATAAAATTATCTCGAATGCTTTCAATACAACATTCAAAGACCAAAACTAAGGCAGTCAAGGAAGGATACCTTAAAAAAAAATTTACCCAAAGGCATCAGAAATGAATATTTAGAAATTTTAGATCTGATGGGAATAGGTTGCATATTTCAGTTATCACATGATAATGTTTGTGAATTATGTAGAAGGTATTCAAGAGGAAAATTCAAGATTAGTAAAAATATACCCTATTCACAGCCTTATCTTAACCCCTGTCAACCTTGTTCACAAACCATTTCAGTCCCATTTGATGATCATAGGGATACTCTCTCTTATGATGCAACACTTCCTATTCTACAAGATTTTCAACAATATGCCATTTTCCAGGCAGGATCAACCACACAAGCTAGTCAATTACACCTGCCACAATTACCTTCTCATAAATCTCCTTTATTCCCTACACACATTCTAGTTCAATCCAGTCCATATTCTAACAACAATAAAGCAATACAATATGATTACAGTGTTGAACTAAAACATTTATCCACCTTACCTACCTCATTAACATTATTGCAAGAAATTCATACGAGATTTGGAGAGGTTATAGATCAAGGGATTGGAAAGACTACGAAAGAAAGTGAAGTTTCTTCTTGGCATTTTCCACAAGAAGACTAGATCAACCTGGAATGACTCTCATTCGATGAGGGAGGGACATTAGAACCTGAATATTCCCCGTCACCAAAATTAGATTCTTTATACATCCTAGAGTTGAATAAAATATCTCGTGACATAACAAATGAAGAAGAAAACATAGAATACATAAGTCACATTGAAATATGGTGATATTGAAATATGAAGTATATTTCTATAGAAGATCAATATGGAGGACGACGATCTAAACTTGGTGATATTATAGCACTTATTTTCTTTGACCTTAAAAGTTTTTTTAGTTATCTTTTCACTGTTAGTAACCCTATCATTTTACTCAATCATGTATGTAAACTATCAAATGATTAATTTTATACCTTTTTGTGTCATATGTTCAACTTGTCCAAAGGTTTACTTTGGACATGGTTGAACTAATTATAAAATTTATAAAATCACTCACTCATGCATATGCCTGTTGCTGGCTTACATTTCAAAGGTCACTTTGACAGTATGATCTCTTATCTTTTTCTTTGCTGATTGGGACCTGGCATTTCTTCGGTTTGGGGGAATTTTGAGCCTCATTTTGTTATCATTTTTTGGCATTAAAATAACACATTTAAATGTACATTTTATTATCTTTCGTTTATTTTATGTCTTGCAGATCGTTATTTAGCATGAGGTAAGAACAAATTTAATGTTTACCCAGCTTTGGTTATTAATATCATTTTTATGATTTTATTAACTCAAATCTATATTATTTAAATCCTATTTGATATATTAATTAATTAGTGTATTTGTTTGCATATTTCATAATCATTTTGGGCTAAATTTATAAACAAAACGCATTCATCTTACCATTCATCCCAATATGCACAACCACCATTCATCTTACCATTGATCTCATCGCGTAGCTCTTCATGCAGCTCGCTATCCAACTTTTCCATATAGCTCGTTAATCAGGCTGTGCGTTGTCCATAACCAATTTCAAGCATTTAATGTTGAAACAGTTCCACAAGCCACCTTCCATCCACGTGTTTGATGATTAAAGAAGCTCTCAGCCTAAGATCACCATCACATTTATTATCACCCACATTTTCAAAGGGAAGAATGACTCGAGTCTAGAAGGATCAGTCGTGGCCTCCTCTGCTTAACCTATGAATTATTACCAGTCTACATGTTTTGAAGAATGGAATGACCTTCCCACCATGTTCTCTCATTTGTTCAACACCACACCGTCAGTTGCGCTAAGAAATGGGTTGCATGCCACATCACACATGCTGAGGAGATCTGTTCACATTGAAGAAGGAGCTCTCGTTATAGAGACTTGCTACTGGGTATTCTTTGCTTCCCAATACATCGCCATCAACCATGTTGAAGAGGGAGCTTGCATGCCACGTTCACATTGAAGAAAACCAGACTTATGCCAAAGAAGGAAATAGACTATGCGCTGGCCTGTAAACTGTTATATGCCTTTAAGATTGACTAAATTTAGAGAGCAGTGGACCAGTAAAGGGTTGACTTGCTCATCTCTTCTATCTGCTATATATACCAGCCTCTTTTGATATATGAGAGAGAGTAGACAATTCCAGTTTTCTGCATGTAATTTGTCCCTAAGTACACTATAATTTTGTCCCATATGCTTAATAAAAGTATGTACATTATGCTGTTCATGGTTGTGTTTGCATAGGTGTTAGACATGCATCCTCTAATTGCTGAGAGGGCCCCTCAACAACCAATGGATTCCATGTCAGTACGTGTTTTTCTTATTTTCTCTTTTACAGATAAGTAGTTTTGTTTTAATTTGTTCATGTGATTATGTTACTGTAATTGTCCATTTATTTACTTTTTGTGATATATGTTTGTTGTAGTTAATGTAATTTACATTATGCTGTTAACGTAGTCTTTGCCTATAGAATTAGAGTGACTAGTCATGTGTAGTTTGTTTTCAGTTTTCCTTTCAGTTAAATGCTTAATGTTATATTTACAGATAGATAAAATTTAGTTAGTTTTAGGTCTGATTTGTAGTTAGAATTAGTTTCGTTTACTTTTGTTTAAATATAGATTAGTTTAGATATATTTCAATTTGTTTTATTTTATAAAATAAGATATCCTTTTCAAAGCATAGATTAGTATTAGAATTCTTTTTGACTATTTTAATTATTAATTAGGTTTAAATTCTGTCATTTATGCATTTTGTTTTCATATGCACAAAATCAGCTGATAATTAAATCATTTAGGTCTTTTTTTATTATTTTCTATATATAGCCTCTCATTCAGACTGTTTCATTGGACTGTCATTCGGACCTTCCTTCTAGACTGTCACCCAGCTTCCCATCCGACCTTTAGTGTTCTTTGTTTATTTTTTTAACCTGTTTTCAGTCTTATTTCTTTGGCTTTTTGAATCCTGTTATGTGTTTGTAATTAGGTAATAGTTACATCAGCCTCTAGGACCTTAGGTTAGATTATTTAAAAGTACTTATTAAAAGCTCTTTTTGTATTTCTTTTCAATTAAAGCATGTTTTTTAATTATGATCTGATTTGCTTCTTTTGTCTTTAATTTCCTCATTTATCATCGTTGTAATATCTGATAATTATATCTTTGGTTTAGTTTAATTCGTCATTGTTTATATTGAATTTGGGGTTAGACCTATTAATTTCTGAATACTTTGTAGATTGATACTAGTATAGGATTTATTCCTTTTAATTGTATGTTTATTCCTTTTAATTGTAGGATTTATTCCTGTTAATTAGAGAAGTCTTCTTAATTAAGTTTTCTACGTGCTTCTTTATTTTATTTTTCTACTTATTCATAAATTAGACCTTTCTCAATTTTTGAAGTTGTTTATGAAAGTTTTCCCATTCTTAGATTAGGATGAATAAGAGTTAATTAATGAGTAGTTTGATATTATCCTAGTATGATGTTTTGCTTTAATCACATTAATAATTAGATTTTTAGGAGTTCGAGTCGGTTTTTCATTTTGAAATATTTTTCAATCTTTTGTTTATTAAAGTATTTCTACAACTCCCTAGGAACCCCTCTACCTTCACATATATTTTGTAGCAACTCTAAGTCTACCAACCCCGGTCGATAATTAAATTTTAGGTGTATTTAAGATAGTAGAAGACACCCAAACAACTCTATTCTGAGATATCTGGCACTCAAGGATGCCTTCAAAGACAAATAGGTAGATCAAAAGAACCCCAAGTAGTATCTCTCTCAATATCATTCGATGAGGAGGAAGGAGAGCGATTCTATCCAAGAATTCTCGGATAGGTTCATGAAAATGTACAATTGTATCCCTGGTCAATTCAAACCTCCCATAGGCTCTGGACAAATTCAATACATGGAATCTTTTGATGGTGAATTCTCCTTGTGGCTAAGTGAAAGAAGATAAACCTCCTTGGCGGCTATGATGAAAGATGCCATAGAGGTGGAGGTGAAACTAATCATCGTAAGAAAGAAGAAAATAGGTGAAGGGGAATGGAGAAGAGAGGAAGGGGAGTGAAAGGTTGACAAAGAACTCGAGCATCCCTCCACCTCGAACTCGCAAGAGGCCAGAATTGACACAGTGCTAAGAACAATGGAAAGAATGATGGAGAGTCTCTCTATATATGGTAGAACCCCTCCCAGGGAGAATATAGAACAAAAAAATAGGAACATGAATGCTAGAAGGCCTCAAATTGTCCAAAATAGATTGGAGAAATCCCCATGACCCACCTTTCAAACCTCCATTCCAAGAGATTTTTGTGGATCACGAAGGGGAGAATCAAGCCGAGGATGAAATCCGTTAGATGGATACCGAGTCTTCTGCCACCTGCCTCACCAAGGAAGAACATGAAAATGCTTTCCTGGAAAGAGGAGAGAAACCTCCAAATGAGATAGATGATTTCAAGAGAGGGTACCATCTCACTATCTTAAATGCATAGAGAGAAATCGGCTTGAGGAATGGAGATGTCCCAGTCATGAAGAATAAAGAAGTAGGGAACAAAGCTTCTGCCAACAAGCCTAAAAATGACCCCCCTCCCAGAGATAACCCCAAGAATGCTCCTGAGCCCAAAGGAAAGGAACGAAAGGAAGGTGATCCCCATGGCTCTAAGCCAGGGCAGACTTCTTTCAGCTTGGAGGCTGAAATTGCAAATATTAAAATCTCAGTACCCCTCACTGAGATGCTGAATAATTTAGAATATCATTCCAAGATTGCCATGGTTTTGAAGCCTCTGGGTGAAATCTTTGCCATATCGGATATCCTTAATTTGCAAGATGATAGGCCCAACACCCTATTTGGCCCCCATGTAGATGAACCCTTCGATGATGAAGTTCCCCCTTTGTATGTTAACTTGAACATGCCATCCTACACAATACCATGCTCGATTCAGGAGTCTCCCACAACCTACTACCTATAAGGATCATGGATCAACTAGGATTGGAAGTGACTAGACCCTACAAGGATCTGTTCTGTTTTGATTCCAATAAAGTTAAATGCTTGGGCCTCATCAAATACTTGGTCATCTCTTTGACTCAAATCCCCGTCAAAGCCCTGGTCATGGATGTGGTGGTAGCTGACATTCCCCCAAAGTTTGGCATGTTGTTGTCAAGATCATGGGAATCCCATCTCAAAGGTTCCCTTCAGATGGATATGTCGTACGCCACTATCTCGGTCTTCGGGATAGAAAGAAGGATCTTCAGAGAACAAAAAGTGGCATATATAGTAACCAACGCTGAGAGGCCACAAAATCACCCCATATATGTTGTGGATATAGATATGGGGTCTACTATCTTCTTTAATGCGGGAAGTGAAGGTAGTTCCTTCGTCCAAAACTCCACCTTCGTGCCCACTCAAGAAGAGCTAGAAGGGGTGTGGGACGTGAGTTTTGATAGGTTGGAATGCATGGAAGGAGCACCAACCGGGATATGGGTGAGACCCTCAGGAGTGCGAGTTGCAAAATACTCTTATAAGCTTGTTTTTTACTATACGAACAACGAAGCGGAGTACAAAGCTATGATATTAGCCATTTTGGCTTTGAAGGAGCTCCAGGTCAAAAGGGTGGTGATGCATGGAGATTCTGAGTTAGTGATTAAGAAAATGACAGGTGAGCATCACACCAGGCATACCAAGATGAGAAGATATTGGTATTCTGCTCAGGACCTCATTGAATGTTTCAAAGAGTGTAGTTTCAATCTAATCCCCGGAGTGCAAAATTGTGTGGCCAACTCCTTGGACACTTCGGCAGCAACCTTCAGAGTCCCTATGCACCCTATAGGGAAATACAATATTGAACTGAGACATAGGCCCTCTGTCCTATATAATGTCAATAATTGGTAGGTGTTCGAAGATGATAAAAAAAATCCACTAGTTCCTCACTCTCATTGGGGAGTTTGAAGGATTAGCTGTTGACAAAGAAAACAAATTTCGGGAGGAGGTTTCCCCCACCCAAGAGATTTTATGAAACCCAATGACGGATCTGAAGGAAGTAATCAGAGAAAGGAAGTTTGTCGCTATAAATGACACCGAATAAGGTGATATGGAAAAGATTTGGGATCCTGAATTACAGGAGTATGAGGTCCAACCTGGATACGAGAACAACCTATGCAGAAAATAAATTCTGTAGCTAAAGGGAAATTCAATCCCCAGAGGTCTAGTCCCTTTGGAGAAACTATTCGACCTTGACTATGTAGCTCAAGAGCCTCAATTGGTCTCGAACTATGAATACGTTGAGGAAGTGAATATTGGGGCATAAGAGAAGCATCGGGTCATCAAAATAGCAAGGACCCTCTCACCAGAAGCTAACCAAAGATATATATTATCGATGAAGGAATATTCGAATGTGTTCACCTGGAGTTACAAGGACCTCAAGGCCTACGACACCAACATCATCCAACATACTATAACGATCAAGAAAGATGAGATTTCATTCAAACAGAATCTTAGAAGGATGAACCCCAAACTGTTTCCCCTTGTAGAAAAAGAGATTAAGAAGTTGTTTGAAGCCAAAATCATGGTTCCTGTTAGAAAGAAGAACAAGGAAATAAGAATTTGTATTGATTTTAGAAATTTGAACAAAGTTTCCCTAAAGGATCATTACCCCCTTCCCAAAATGGACCATATCTTGCAGATACTAGTGGGTTCACAAAGAATCTCCACGTTGGATGGCTTCTCAGGTTACAACCATATTGTGGTTCATCCAGATGAACAAGAGAAGAAAACATTCACCACTCCTTGGGGCACCTTCATGTACACTAAAATGTTGTTTGGACTGATGAAAGAGGGCATAACCTTCCAAAGGGCCATGGACATGACGTTCACTGATGAAAAGGAAAAAATATTGGTCATCTATCTAGATGACATCACTATTTTCTCTAAGTTTGATGAAGAACATGTCGCCCACTTGTTAAAAAAATTCAAGAAATGCAAGAAGTTTGGCATCTCCCTCAATCCTAAGAAGTTGTTATTTGCTATGAAGGAAGGGAAGTTGTCGAGGCACATAATCTCTTAGGAAGGAATCAGAATAGATCCTAAGAGGGTCGAGGCAATTAGCGAGATCGATCTTCCTCAAAGCAAAGTGAAAGTTCAATCGTTCATGAGTAATGGTAAATTTCCTTAGAAGGTTTATAGCTACATTCACTGAAATAGTCAAATATATAACTAACATCCTAGGGAAGGACCAAGAAATTAGGTGGACACCCAAGGCCAAATAATCCTTCGAAGGCATAATGAAGGCCATAGCTTAAGCACCTGCTCTCACAAGCCCATATTTCTCCAAATACTTTCTCATGTTCTCATTTGCCTCCGAGCACATGGTGGTAGGAGTGTTGTTGCAAAAGAACTAGGAAGGATATGAGCAACCCATACAATAAGACTTTGAGGGATGCCCCTTTGAAGTCAAACATCCTAGACAAGCAGGAATATGCTTTGGTGTAGGCATTGAAGAATTCTGGAGTATACATCCTGCATTCCCATATTATAGCCTACGTGCCCACCAGCGCGCTGAAGGAAATTCTGACTCAACCAGATCCGGAGGGGAAAGTGGATAGCATTTTTTCTCGAATATGACTTGGAAATCGAACCCACAAAGTTGGTCAAGGGCCAGGGGTTAGCTAAAATTATGGCTTAGTCCAACTGTGACACTCTTAGCCTGCACATGATCACTGAATTTTTAGCTGAATAGCAGGATCCTCAGAAGCATCCCGGTCCCCCAATAGGTGAGCACTTTTTGTTGTAACCATGGTCTGCTGATGTCATTTTCATCTTATAGCATTTGCAAGATCCATAGGGAATGGATAAAACTAGAGCCATATTCCTCAAGCAGAAAACGACAAGGTTCTGCATCCTAAATGAGAAGTTGTATTAGAAAGAGCCAGGGGAACTTTTGTTGAACTGGGTGGATGAACACAAGGCCAAGAGACTCAATAAAGAATTCCACACAGGGGTGTGTGGAGGGCACCACTACTAGAAAGCCATGGTAAATTTTTTTATTTGGGTAGTATTCTACTGGCCTACAATATTCTCTAACACCCATAAGAAATTAGTTTCCTTCCATAAATGTCATATTTTTTAAGGCAGGAGAAAATTGGTGTCATTTCCTTTGAATCCCCTTTCCAGCAATGGGGGATATATTTTATCAGAGAGATTAATCCTCACTCTCTAGCAAAACATAGATGGATCCTAACTGCCACTGATTACTTCACAAAATGGATCGAGTCCATCCCCATAAGACAGGCCACCAAAATAGTGATCATGTAGTTTTTAGAGGTGTTCCCAGGAAAATAATCATTGATAACAATCTAGCCTTTAAGCCAAATAAGATGATCGTTTTGTCTTTCAAATAGAAAATATAGTTGGGGCATTCCATGACCTACTAACCCCAAGGAAATGGATTGGAGGAATCTTCAAGCAAGATTCTCACGAGGATCATAAAGAAGTTGCTGCAGGAAAATAATAAGCGTTGGCACACTAAGCTAATCCACGCTTTGTGGGAAGACCGAATTAGTGTGAAGAAGTCTATAGGCATGTTGTGCCCTTGCTCAACAGCCTTAAAAAAAAACATATTTCATCAAACAAAATTTTATTTTGTTTTGATGAAATGTTTGAATTTCTTAGGAAAAATCTAATGAATCACCAGCTACTAAAAGGGTGACATTCCGTGAGCTACTGAATCGGTGAAATTCCATGTTTTTACAACCTTTGCAAACTATAGATTAGTTGACAAAATCACTACTATGAAGTTATTATTTTGAGTGGATTTGCATTAAAAATCAAGGGATAAGTGTTAATAATTTATATATCTTTTTACCATAACCTAATATTGAAATCTTATCCAAACATTTATCACTCGATTTTACTATTTGATTTTGTTATTATAAATATTGATAAGGTTGCGAAATTGGAAGGTTGATCATTGTATGGTTTGGAATTTTATCAAAGTTCATTTGAATTATATTTCCAAGGCTTTTTGTTCAATGTACGAATTATGTATAACCCAACCTTATTATTTGGTCTTGATCTTTATGATATGTCTTATGTGTCACCTTTATTATTGCATGTAAAGGTCAGGGTTGATACAATGGGTTAAGGGATTTATATGTTACGTAGCATGTCCGCCATTCCTGAAGGTTAAAATTGTTATATATTAAGGTTGATATGTTATTGCTCGAGCTTCATTGTTTTAGGGTCAGGTTAATTCATGTCATCGCCTCCAAATTTGATCCACCTGCCGCAAGGTTGATTTGGCATCATTGCACTAGTACATAACACTGTAAATCACATTTAAGTGCAAGTACGTGCTCAGCATCGTGGCTATCTGTCAGTCAAACACCTGTAGCGTATCTGATGAGTGGTTTCATGTTGATAAGGCCAAATAAATAATGGCAACTTGAGTCCAATCTGGAGTTGTTTGCCGTCATTTCTTATTGTGATTGCCTTGCTGCGTGATCATTCCCCTCCATGATGAGTTTTCAGGGTTATTGGCTATGTTTGTTCATCTCATAGTTTGTTTATGAGAGCGTTGGGTTCCATTTCTTATGTTTTCACTCTCCAGTTCACTGTTGCGTTTCGACTTGTGGTATCTTCTATGTGCGTGGTTTCATGCATTTGCACAGGTAGCCATGGATCCTGTGGTTAGAATCGAGCCCAATCATACAAAGCTCCTTGACGAGAACCCTGAGCTTCTAGCTAAAGTTGAAATAGTTGGGTGGCTGCCATTTATTCTTAGGTTTTCGCACTTGAACCGTGAGGTGACGAGGTTGTTTGCTTTGTCGTTGGCCGATTCTCGGGTTAAGGTAGCTGATCTCTAGTTTAGGGTTGATGAGCGTTCAGTTTCTCTTGCTACTGGTTTTTCGTTGACAGGAAAATGATGGTTCAAGTAGAAGAAGATGGAGGTGACTGAGTCACGACAGATGATGAAAAATCCATGCCAAGATGTGTCCTTTAGAACTGGAGTGGCGCGGAAGTTTTTTAAGAAAGAATGGCGACCCGTCCTTGATGTTATCCACAGGTACGTGACCTGTGAAGGTCGTCTCTCCTTGGCTTATGTATACCATATTCAGTTAATGGCTGTGTTTATTGGTTTTCCTATCAAATTTCCTTACTATCTAGTCCAGAGTATGACCAAGATGTCTTCGGCCATTAAGAAGGGGCCGAAGAACATCAGTCACATCTTGTTTCATCACGGTCTGGTTAGGATATTAATAGAGAGAGAATTGTCAAAACAAAACTGGTCATGGGATGAGTTTCCTGAATCGAATGGTTTCTTGGTTTTCTGTCATTGTCAATTTGACTGCCCTGAAGAATGTGGAAGGCATCTACAACCTAGTCGAGTTTCGGTTTCACCTGTACGCGAGCCTGTGTTAAACCCTAACGGTCGTACAAGTCCCAGCATTTGCGATGAGTCTGTTCCCACTCCTGTGAGTAGTCCCCGTCCTCCTGTGCCTTCTAAGCACATGAGGAAGTCTTCAAATTTGTCCCCTGTAACGCTGAAGTGAAACAATCAGGTAGGCAACAGGCCAAAAGCCAAGGTTTTTGGTAGGTTTACTAGAAGCATGGCCAAGGGTAGTGTTGTTAAGCCTCCCGTAAGCCAAAACATTCATGTTGAAACAGTCATGATAGATGACGAAGAAGGGAATCCTATTTTTCTTGATGATGGTCGTGATATTAAGCATGAGTTTATCCTGAACCCTACAGATAATAGTCCTCATGTGTTTGATAAGGATCTTCAGGTTGATCCTGTGGTTGATTCTTCGGGTAAGGGCAAGTCTGTAGAAGCAAATTTATCAGGCTCCTATCGAATTGGTGAAATGGTTCATCCATTATTTGTAAACTGCTTATTAGATAAAATACACAGGATGGAGGGAAAAGTGACTGAGATGGTTGCAAATTAGGATGCTATTAAATCCGAGAATGTGAAGCTAAAAGAGAAGGTAGATTCAGATGATAAGTATCTTCTGCACCTGAAAAAGCATAAGAATAGGTTGATTCGGAGAGTCCTGAAATTGCAAAATGAAAATCATAAGAATGAAGAGAAAGTATGTGAGGTTAATGCTCAAGTCACACTAATGCAATTCAAGGGTCAGTCACAGAATCCATCAAGTGGTGTGAACATTCAGGTGTTTAACGCTCCTGTTCAATTATAATGTTTTGGGTGCACACATTACTATATATATGTATGCTTAAGAAGATTTCAGGTTTGAATTTATGATCAAGTGATAATCAAGTTATTTTGTTACAGGTATTGGTGTGTATTGATTTTTGCATTATTTAGTTTATTTTATTTCACTTTTGCGTGTGTTTTAATTATATTTATTTTCTGTGTAGTATCGCAGGTAATGTTGTAGATGCTCTTTCTCGGATTTTGATGATCAATTACTTTCTGGACGATCCCTAGATAATCAGGAACAAATCGATTGGCAATCCTATTTCCCAGGTGATCAATATATCATTAGTGCTTTTGTCGTTTTCGATTTTGCACTATCAATTGAATCTCTCCAATTTCAAGACATTATTATGTATATTAAAAATGACATATTTCATTTGTCATTTTTAATGAGATTGGTTGAGATTTAGATTAGATAGTTTCCAATTTTGTAGAACTGTCTCCATGTGAGATTTGAGGTATTTAAAAGAGACATGTTTGTACTGGGAGAAGGAGGGGTC
>LPNX010583079.1:1048897-1073957 GCA_001517045.1 Pseudotsuga menziesii | reverse complement strand
ACAGTATTTATGCTATGCGAATGTGTTTATGATATCTTTTGATCTTGTCACTTTTTCTACAGTATTTATGTTTGTCATGATTTCTTTAATGAATTATGCAAGTACATCATGTATAATTGTCGACTTATGATGGTTTTTATTTGCTAATATATGTCATGTTCTTAATTTGGTGTTGTCATCAATAAATATATGTGATTTACGTGTTTACTGTGTGATCTTGTTTAAATTCTGAATTCCCTCTCAATATTTTCAAGACCATTAGCACAGTAGCCTTATTGGCAATTTGATTCTAGGTTAATGTTTTTTTACGCTCCTGATCAGGATAGGATTTAGAGTAGGTTAAGACTTTTCTTTTAATTATTTTATTGAAAATCCATTAAATCAGATTTCTATATTTATACCATTGTTAAATTATTTTCTGATTTTGTGATTAGTCTACATGTGTTTATAATGTATTCCTTCTGTAATCTATCGAGCATGTTAATATCAGTTAACTATTTATTCTTGTATTATGAATTAACTGATTGAGTAGATTAATTTTCAGTGATTAATTTTGTAATATATTAATTAACTAGCAATTAGATCAGTTAGTTTTATTTGTACATTCGTAGGTATAGCGTAGATCTAATTAACAAACAGTAGTTTAGTTTTCCTTTTGGAAGTCTTCTCCTGTAGCTGGGAGTAGTTTAGGAAAGGCAACGGGGCCTTAATCCCATCAAGGATAGCTACTTAAACGACTGAGAGAATCTCGAAAACTCTTGGATCGGGTTGTCTCTTGGTTGACACTTGTGCCATTTCGGCCCGTCAACAATGGCGCTAGAAGGAGGGCCAGCTTAAGCAAATGGATGATGAAAACTTTCTTGTTAACAAAATTAATCAGCCTTCCACCCCTCAAATACAGTCATCATCACAACCATATACTCTCCAGTCATCACAATTGAGTGAGGCCCCACTGAACGACTCTGTTCGAAACCTTATCTCTCAGTTCAAATCTAGCGGTGCTCACCAACCTGAAGAACTTGACCAGTTTGAATAGGCCATAAACGAATCTTGTAGGATTTTAACAAGGGCTTATTCGAATATCACCAGGCACCAACCAACTAAATTACCTCTCCCACAGATCACACGTCCCCGCACTCATCATCCTGAGCCTCCTTCAGAAGAACAGGAGCAACCTTTAGGTGTCTTCCTTGATCTCCAGATACAACAATCTTTAACATGCGCCAATCAACCTTCATCTTCTTTAGGACCACTTGCTTTAGGAGGGTCTATTCAACCACCATCACCACCTCATTCACCCCCTCACATTGTTCAAACACCACCTTCACCACCTCCAACACCAAGGAACATGGCAGGTTTAAACCCTAACCCTAATGCTAATATGCAATGGTTAGCTGAGGATGCAGTTGCTGTTCCAAGTGATCAACACCCTCTACTTAAGCATCGTGAGAAATTGTTGCCTAAGTTCAACCCCGAGCTGAAAGAGACGGTGAAAGATCATGTCAAGAAGTTTATGCTAGCAGTTCGGCTCTTGGATGTTGAACATGAAGATGTAGTCTGTCGAATTTTCCCTTATACATTTGAGGGAAAAGCTTCGACGTGGTATTTTTCACTTACGGTTGGTTCTATTACTAGTTGGAATGAATTCGAGTTAGCGTTCATGAACAAGTTTGGAGACGATAAGACTCCAGCTGTGTTGGTGTTAGAGTTGTCTAGGATCCGTATGGAAGCTAAGGAGAAAGTAAAAGATTTTAACCAATGATTCTTGAATCTAAGAAACAGAATTCCTGCCACCTCAAGGCCGACTGAAGATGTCACTATTGAATTTTATACTTCAGCCTTGCCTGTGTCAATGGCCATGTTTTTCAGGAGAGCAGCCAAACCCACTCTTGCTGAAACCTTTGAGGAAGCAATCAAGGTTGAGAAAGACATGTCTGCTATTAAGACCAATCCTGGAGTAGACACTGATTCTGCGTCTTCTTCTCATAAAAAGACTAACAGTCCTTCCAAAACCACAACTCCCGAGAAAAAGGGCCAAGATGCATTAGACTTAGACATCCTCCAAAGAGTTATTAAAAAAATGTCCAATGAAATCATTGATTTAAAGAAAGGTACTTCTAAAAGTAATCCGAATAAAGAACCACCTAGACAGCCTTTCAGGAGGCCATTCCAAAATACAGCTGCAAAACAGACTCCACCCTCTGAAGCTAATAGTGTTGATGAAATTAATAGTTTCCTCAAATTATTAGTCTCAGGTCTAGAAACATCAACTTATAGTGAAACTCAATCTTCAGGATAGAATTCTGAGGATACCCAAGGCAAAGATAATGACATGGAAGAAAAACCTCCCCAAGTTATTAGTCACTTTTGGGATACCACAGAATTGACTGATGACGAAGATGTGGCTGTTGTGAATGTCAACCAGCATCAATACAATACTAGAAGCAAGAAAGATCAGCCCTCAAGGGGACCTTCTACAACTACTTCAGATGACAGTTCAACTATCAAAACAAAAAACCAACCTCCAAATGCTAAATTTGTGCCTTTTCTTGATTTAGAATATGATCTGGTTGAGGATTTAAAGAAAATCAGAGCCAACATTTCTATCTATGAACTCCTCAAATTGCCTGTGATTCGAGACAAGATGATCCAAGGGGTGTCTTTAAGTAAAAACGGCAAAACCACGTCCACTCAAAACAGTTCTTCTAATACCAAAGATAACTCGACAAAATCTTCAGTCAATGTCTCATCCATAGGTAAGAAATCAGACTCTTCAACTCCTCCTTTTTTACTTACGTTTGAAATCTGCAATCGTAAAGTGCATAACTATATGATATATTCAAGGGCTTCGAAAAACGTCATGACCTATTCAGTGTGCAAAAAACTTAATGCGGTCCCTATTCCATGTGATACAAGCGTTATGCAGCTAGACCGATCAAATGTAAAAGTAATAGGAAAGTTGAATGAAGTGCTGATAATATTAGCTTCAAACCCTCAGGTCCATTTTATCATTGATATAATTGTTGCAGATATCCCAGAAGCATATGGCTTATTTCTTAGCAGAGATTGGTCTAAAAAATTGAAAGGATACTTTGCAATTGACTGGTCACATTTGTTGATACCCCATAATGGTCGCCCAAATAAAATCAGGATTGACCGAGAACGTTATATGAAGCACACGGTCATAGAATTGGACGACTCAAATGAACCAGTATTATTCACTGATACCATAATGGGCAACTACATTGTTGATTCTTTGTTTGGAAACCTTGAGGCTAAAACTTCATCAGTCCAAGACGGAGAACAAAAGTCTGAAATTTTCCATTTTACACAAGTTCCAGACGAAATTCCAGTTCTGAATACTGCGCGTCTAGACCTGAATAATGGTCTCTAGTCTCTCTACTTTGATGGATCTAAGTCAAAGAAAGGGGCTGGGGGCAGCTGTTTATTGATAGATCCCCATGGAAAAAGGTATTTCATTGCTTACAGGTTAGAATTTGATTGCACCAATAACGTTGTTGAATATGAAGCCCTTATTCAAGGGCTAAAAAAAAAATTGACCTGGGAGTCAAAGCTTTGGTAGTGTTAGGATACTTTGAGATTATTGTTAGACAGGTACGTAACACTATACATTGCATTGCTGGACATCTGAGAAATTACTAGACAGAGGTATGGAATTTATTACTATCATTTGAAGCCTTTAACATAAGTTCTATTCCTCATTATTTAAATGAGGAAGCAGATCTTTTAGCTAACGTTGCTTCAAGGTTAATTCCGTTGGAAGGAATGCTTGCTGATTCTTTCTCTGTTGAATTGCTTTTCAGACCTTCCATACCTAATAACATTGTCAATTGGAGAGTTTTTGACAACGACGAGCAGTTGATCGAGTTTCTGACTTTGAAGGATACTTTTAAAGATGTGGTCATCGATGAAATGACTCACGATGAAGATCTGTATAATTTTGCGGTAATTCATAAGCCTTGTTCAATTCAAGAATCTCTTAATCAGGTCAGTACCCTTCCTAGAACTGTAATTAAACTTGAAAAATTTTATGATCTAAAGGATAAATTTAAAGGTGCAAGGAACTGCAAGACCAACAGCTCCATTATGCAATCTGAAATTATAAATCTAGGCACTGAACACAATCCTCAATGTGTCAATCTGGGTAGTACGTGTACTCCCCAGGAAAAAACAGCCTTCATACGACTCTTCAATGAGTTTAAAGACATTTTTGCATGGACATATGACGATCTTAAGACGTTTGATCCAAATATAATGCAACATGTCATTCCCATGAAACAAGAGGCTAAACCTTTCCAACAGAAATTGAGGAAAATGCATCCTAGCCTAGAACCGGCTGTTAAGAAGGAGCAAGTAATAAACTCCTTGCTGCCAGAATAATTTTTCCAATACGGCATGCCCAGTGGGTGGCAAATCTTGTTCCCGTCAGAAAGAAAAATGGTGATATCAGGTGATGCGTCGATTTCCAAAATCTGAATAAGGTTTCAGAATAAAGATAATTATCCTGTTCCTCCAATGGAAAAAATATTACAACAGGTCTCTGGATCTAAAATGTTTTCACTTTTAGATGGCTTTTCGGGATACAACCAAGTGTTAGTATCCAAGATAGATAAATTGAAAAAAACCTTTAGAACTCCTTGGGGAACTTATGCCTATAGAAAAATGCCATTTGGTTTAATTAATGCCGGAGCAACGTTTCAAAGGGAAATGGATATCGCATTTAGAGGTCTGATCGGTAAGTTTGTCATTATTTATCTTGATGATATAACTGTCTTTTCAAAAAACAGAGCTGATCATTTAACTCATCTCAGGAGGGTTTTTGAGCGTTGCAGGAAATATGGGATCTCCCTGAATCCAAATAAATCTATCTTTGCGGTTACAGAAGGTAAGTTATTGGGTTTTGTAGTTTCAAAACAAGGTATCAATATCGACCCTGAACATACCCAGGCTATATCTCAGATTTCTATGCCTCACTCAAAGAAAACTATGCAGTCATTTCTGGGGAAGATAAACTTTGTTTCTAGATTTATTCCTGGTTTCACTGAAATTGTCAAGCCGCTTCAGAAAATGATTAAGAAAAATGTTGATTTTAAATGGTTTGCTGAAGAGAAGCAATCTTTTCATGATATCTTAAAAGCTATCGCTGAAGCTCCTACCTTAACAAGCCCAGATTTCTCTAAGCCATTTATTTTGTACACGTTCGCTTCTGACTCTTCATATGTTATTGTTCTAATGCATAAAAATCAAGAAAACAATGAGGCTCCCATTGCTTTTACAAGTTCTGTTTTGAACAGTGCAGAGCTAAACTATCCAGAAGTAGACAAACAAGCATTTGATGTTTTTAAGTCAGTAAAACATTTCCGGCCCTATTTGCTGAAGTCTCATACCAAGGTCGTTGTGCCATATTCCGCAGTCAGAAATCTTTTGGTGCAGAAGGACTTGGGTGAAAAACGAGCCCATTGGGTCACAGCACTTCAGGAGTATGACCTGGAAATCAAGCCTTTGAAGATTGTTAGAGGACAGGGACTTTGTAAGTTGGAAGCTGGATCTTCAGACATCTCTGAATCTGATCTACACTTCTTTGATGAACATTCTCTATTCGAAAGGGATTTTTTTCCAATCTCAGCTCCCTCTGATTCTTGGTATAATGATATTAAGTTTTTTCTATTGCATGGGAATGCTCCTGAATATTTGGATTCACGTAGCAAAAGGGCTTTGAGATTGAGACCTGCCCCTTATCAGCTGATTGATAACATTTTGTTTAGAAAGAATTTCGAAGGAGTTCTCCTTCGTTGTTTAGAAAGAAATGAAGCTGATAATGCGTTGTCTCAATTACACGCAGGACCAGCCGGGGAACACCTTGGCGGAGAAACCACTGCACATAAAGTACTCAAAGCTGGTTACTACTGGCCTACTTTCTTCAAAGATGTGTTTTCCTTTGCTAGGAAGTGTCAGGAGTGTCAGAGAGTAGGAGACAGGCTGAAGAAGGCAGCGTTACCCCTCCATCCGGTTATTATTGAAGTCCCATTTCAACAATGAGGTCTGGATATTGTTGGTCCAATCACACCAGCTTCTTCACAGCAGCATAAATACATTTTGACAGCCACAGATTATTTCACTAGATTGGTTGAGTCCATCCCCTTGCGAGTAGTTAACTCGGAACAGGTGATATCATTCCTTGATTCTTTTATTATCACCAGATTTGGTGTTCCTGAATCTTTGATTTTTGACAATGCAACCTATTTTTCTTCTGTAAAGTTAACGGAATATGCATTGGAAAAGGGCACAAAATTAAAATATTCAGCTAATTATTATCCTCGCGGTAACGGATTAGCTAAATCTTCCAATAAAAATTTAATCAAAATTCTGAAACGCAGGGTGGTAAATCATCATAGGAATTGGCACAATTCCTTATCGAATGCCTTGTGGGCTGATAGAGTGACTCCTAAAGCTGCCATAGGAAATTCTCCCTTTTTTCTGGTATATGGTAAAGAAGCCATCCCGCCTCCTCATTTATTTTTACCCTCTTTACAGCTCTCCCAGTCAGTACAAGAGACAGCATGTTCTTCCATGGAACATCGAATTAATACCTTGCTTAAACTGGAGGAATATAGAGAGTTGGCTAGAAAAAAGTTTGACAAACACCAACAGACCGTGAAACGCTGGTTTGATCATAAAAAATCATCCAGTAGGGATTTGGAAGTAGGTGAACTAGTTCTGAAATGGGACAAGGAGCACGAAGACAAAGGAAAACATACTAAGTTCCAATTCCTGTGGCTGGGACCATTTATTATTACAGAAAAACTTGGCCCTAGCACTTTTAGGTTGTAGACACTGGAGGGTGACATTGAGAACCTTCCAGTGAATGATCATCTGATTAAGAAATATTTCTGCTGACCCCTCTCAAGGGATTATCCTGTACATACCTTGTGTGGTGTGCTTGGTTTGTGGAATTTGTTAGTGAGTGTATTTGACTCGTTTGCTTTGGTTATATTTTCTCATATTCATTTGTTGTTTTATTTGCATATTTTTGAGTCTCATTAATTTATCGAACTTCAAGCTAATGTCTTTTTATCAAGTTTTGTGATTGATCTGTAAATCATGCACGAAGAGTTTGCTATCCTGAAAATTGTCATACTGTTTTACTTCTTGAACAGTGAATGGTTTTTCATCTTTCTAGATTTTACCAGAAATTCTTAAATCATGTTAAGATTAATTAATAATTTGAGTCTCCGCAGAGATTTTTCTAAAAGTATTAGGGCAGTACCTGGCAAGGTTATCTATTTAAATATTTTACGCCATCCTTTCTTGTAAAGAGAATCAGACTTGCCTCCTCATCTGCTAAGATAATCTCATTGGAGATTAATTATAACTACATTCTGGCCATGGTTGGATTTGAATATTTTCAAAAACAATCTGAAGGATACAGGGTCTCATAATGAGCCAGTCTGTTCAGGATCATAGGTTTGCATTCAGTAACATTGTCGTTTTCGGTCACCAAGCCTGGACAATGGCCCTTGAAAAAACACTAAGGGATAAAAGGTCTCATAACGAGCTGGTTTATTTATTTTAGTGCAGACTGGAGATTGACATGGTTGCCATTTGGTTACCAATCCAGAACCATGGTAACAGTTCAACCTAACCAGGGAAAAAAAAGGGAAAAAATGATGGTAACAGTTCAACCTAACCAGAATTGTATATCTATAACTAGCGGATGGGATACTGGCATTCTTTGGGCTTTGAAGCAACCCTGTCGAGGCTATGGACGCCTGCTAGAAGCAGGGCCATGATTATGGTATTGAGACTTTATTCTTCAAAACTAATCCACTTACTGTTTTACTTCGTTTGGACTGATTTTTGTGAGAAACTTGATCTTTATCAAATAAATAATTAAAACTGTAAATTTCTGGTAATTTTTAGAAATGAGAAATTCCTGAATCTATTAAGATGTTAAAATATTGATGTCTGTATAATGGCATACATGAAGGATCTAATTTCTTTGATTGCATGATTTGAGGTTAAGAAATCCAATAGAGATAACTGTTTCGCCCAGTCAGTCGCCATCTGTTGTGCCCTTGCTCAACAGCCTTAAAAAAACATATTTCATCAAACAAAATTTTATTTTGTTTTGATGAAATGTTCAAATTTCTTAGGACAAATCTAATGAATCACGAGCTATTGAAAGGGTGACATTCCGTGAGCTACTGAATTAGTGAAATTCCATGTTTTTACAACCTTTGCGAACTATAGATTAGTTGACAAAATCACTACTATGAAGTTATTATTTTGAGTGGATTTGCATTAAAAATCAAGGGATAGGTGTTAATAATTTCTATATCTTTTTACCATAACCTAATCTTGAAATCTTATCCAAACATTTATCACTCGATTTTACTATTTAATTTTGTTATTATAAATATTGATAAGGTTGCAAAATTCGAAGGTTGATCATTGTATGGTTTGGCATTTTATCAAAGTTCATTTGAATTATATTTCCAAGGATTTTTGTTCAATATACGAATTACGTATAACCCAACCTTATTATTTGGTCTTGATATTTATGATATGTCTTATGTGTCGCCTTTATTATTGCATGTAAAGGTCAGGGTTGATACAATGGGTTAAGGGATTTTTATGTTACGTAACATGTCCGCCATTCCTAAAGGTTAAAACTGTTATATATTAAGGTTGATATGTTATTGCTCGAGCTTCATTGTTTTAGGGTCAGGTTAATTCATGTTGTCGCCTCCAAATTTGATCCACCTGCTGCAAGGTTGATTTGGCATCATTGCACTAGTACATAACACTGTAAATCACATTTAAGTGCAAGTACGTGCTCAGCATCGTGGCTATCTGTCAGTCAAACACATGTAGCGTATCTGATGAGTGGTTTCATCTTGATAAGGCCGAATAAATAATGGCAACTTGAGTCCAATCTGGAGTTGTTTGCCGTCATTTCTTATTATGATTTCCTTGCTGCGTGATCATTCCCCTCCATGCCGAGTTTTCAGGGTTATTCGCTGCGTTTGTTCATGTTGTAGTTTGTTTATGAGAGCGTTGGGTTCCATTGCTTATGTTTTCTCCTCGGTCTGCATCCTGAGTGCTCACTCTCCAGTTCACTGTCGTGTTTCCACTTGTGGTATCTTCTCTGTGTGCGGTTTTGTGCATTTGCACAGGTAGCCATGGCTCCTGTGGTAAGAATCGAGCCCAATCATACAAAGCTCCTTGACGAGAGCCTTGAGCTTCTAGCTAAAGTTGAAACAGTTGGTTGGCTGACATTTATTTGCAGGTTTTTGGACTCGAACCCTGAGGTGACGAGGTTGTTTTCTTTGTCGCTGGCCGATTCTCGGGTTAAGGTAGCTGATCTAAGGCTTAGGTTTGATGAGCGTTCAGTTTCTCTTTCTACTAGTTTGTCATTGACAGGGGAACAATGGTTCAAGTACAAGCAGATGGAGGTGACTGAGTGGCGACAGATGATGAAAAATCCATGCCAAGATGTGTCCTTTAGAACTGGAGTGGCGCGGAAGTTTTTTAAGAAAGAATGGCGACCGGTCCTTGATGTTATCCATAGGTACATGACCTGCGAAGGTCGTCTCTCCTGAGCTTATGTATACCATCTTCGGTTAATGGCTATGTTTATTGGTTTTCCTATCAATTTGCCTTACTATCTAGTCCAGAGTATGACCAAGATGTCTTCGGCCATTAAGAAGGGGCCGAAGAACATCAGTCACAGCTTATTTCATCACGGTCTAGTCAGGATATTAATAGAGAGAGAATTGTCAAAACAAAACCGGTCATGGGATGAGTTTCTTGAATCAAATGGTTTCTTGGTTTTCTGTCATTGTCAATTTGACTGCCCTGAATAATGTGGAAGGCATCTACAGCCTAGTCGAGTTTCGGTTTCACCTGCACGCGAGCCTTTGTTAAACCCTAACAGCCGTACAAGCCCCAGCGTTTGCGATAAGTCCATTCTTACTCCTGTGAGTAGTCCCGGTACTCCTGTGCCTTCTAAGCACATGAGGAAGTCTTCAAATCTGTCCCCTGTAACGCCGAAGCGAAACAATTAGGTAGGCAACAGTTTGAAAGCCAATGTTTTTGGTAGGTTTACTAGAAGCATGGCCAAGGGTAGTGTTGTTAAGCCTCCCGTAAGCCAAAACATTGATGTTGAAATAGTCGTGATAGATGATGAAGAAGGGAATCCCATTTTGCTTGATGATGGTCGTGATATTAAGCATTATTTTATCCCGAACCCTGCAAATAATAGTCCTCATGTGTTTGATAAGGATCTTCAGGTTGATCCTGTGGTTGATTCTCCGGGTAAGGGAAAGTCTGTAGAAACAAATTTATCAGGCTCCTATCGAATTGGTGAAATGGTTCACCCATTATTTGTAAACTGCTTATTGGATAAAATACACAGGATGGAGGGAAAAGTGACTGAGATGGTTGCAAATCAGGATGCTATTAAATCCGATAATGTGAAGCTAAAAGAGAAGGTAGATTCAGATGATAAGTATCTTCTACGCCTGAAAAAGCATAAGAATAGGTTGATTGGGAGAGTCCTGAAATTGCAAAATGAAAATCATAAGAATGAAGAGAAAGTACGTGATCTTAATGCTCAAGTCACGCTAATGCAATTCAAGGGTCAGTCATAGAATCCATCAAGTGGTGTGAACATTCAGGTGTTTAACGCTCCTATTAAATTATAATTTTTTGGGCGCACACATTACTATATATATGTATGCTTAAGAAGATTTCAGGTTTGAAGTTATGATCAAGTGATAATCAATTTATTTTGTTACAGGTATTGGTGTGTATTGATTTTTGCATTATTTAGCTTATTTTATTTCACTTTTGTGTGTGTTTTAATTATATTTCTTTTCTGTGTAGTATCGCAGGTAATGTTGTACATGCTCTTTCTTGGATTTTGATGATCGCTTACTTTCTGGACGATCCCTAGATAATCAGGAACAAATCGATTGGCAATCCTATTTCCCAGGTGTCAATATATCATTAGTGCTTTTGTCGTTTTCGATTTTGGACTATCAGTTGAATCTCTCCAATTTCAAGACATTATTACGTATATTAAAAATGACATATTTCATTTGTCATTTTTAATGAGATTGGTTGAGATTTAGATTAGATAGTTTCCAGTTTTGTAGAACTGTCTCCATGTGAGATTTGAGGTATTTAAAAGAGACATGTTTGTACTGGGAGAAGGAGGGGTCGATAGTTGTAAAAGGGGACATGACAAGATCACTGTTATTTTTTCTGTGACTTCAGACAATTTTTTTTCAACAGCTACATCACTTTTAACTGGTGATATTTATATATATATTCACAGTATTTATGCTATGCAAATGTGTCTATGATATCTTTTGATCTTGTCACTTTTTCTACAGTATTTATGTTTGTCATGATTTCTTTAATGAATTATGCAAATACATCATGTATAATTGTCGACTTATGCTCGTTTTGATTTGCTAATATATGTCATGTTATTAATTTGGTGTTGTCATCAATAAATATATGTGATTTATGTGTTTACTGTGTGATCTTATTTAAATTCTGAATTCCCTCTTAATATTTTCAAGACCATTAGCACAGTAGCCTTATTGGCAATTTGATTCCAGGTTAATGTTTTTCTACGCTCCTGATCAGGATAGGATTTAGAGTAGGTTAAGACTTTTCTTTTAATTATTTTATTGAAAATCCATTGAATCATATTTCTATATTTATATCACTGTTAAATTATTTTCTGATTTTGTGATTAGTGTACATGTGTTTATAATGTATTCCTTCTGTAATCAAACGAGCATGTTAATATCAGTTAACTATTTATTCTTGTATTATGAATTAACTGATTGAGTAGATTAATTTTCAGTGATTAATTTTGTAATATATTAATTAACTAGCAATTAGATCATTTAGTTTTATTTGCACATTCGTAGGTATAACGTAGATCTAATTATAAAACCGTAGTTTAGTTTTCCTTTTGGAAGTCTTCTCCTGTAGCTGGGAGTAGTTTAGGAAAGGCAACGGGGCCTTAATCCCATCAGGGACAGCTACTTAAATGACTGAGAGAATCTTGAAAACTCTTGGATCGGGTTGTCTCTTGGTTGACACTTGTGCCATTTTGGCCCGTCAACAAGGCACCTCACCATTCCAGCTGGTCTATGGTTCGGAGGTATTTTTTTCCAACTCCTTGAGCTTGCCATTAATGAGACTGTCGCAAGAAGAGTGCGATGAGACTCACCCTACTCAGAGGAGGATGTATAGTAGTTAGTTGAGCTACAACAACAAAGGGAGCGAATTTTCGACAGGACCTGGATTTTCCAGGAAAAGAAGAACTTAGAGATTTTTTATAGAATAACCAAACCCAATGATTTCCAGATAGGTGATGTGGTGTTGCAGTGGGATGCACCACACGAAGATAAAGGGAAGCATGGAAAGTTTGACCACTCGTGGAAAGGTCCGTACAATATTTCTACCTTCAGATGAAAGAATTCTTATGTATTCGAAGAAATGGAAGGTGGATTGTTATTTGGAGCTCCGGTTAACAGGAGGATCGTCAAACATTACTTTCTATAAGAGAGCTTAGTCCCATTGTCATTGTATATACCATTTTCTTTTGTCTTTTCAAATATTGCATGTGTGGATGGCCCTTTGACAAGATTTAAAGCCTAAGGTGAAGGTCGTAAGGTATTTAAGGGATGCCATCATCAAAGTTTGGTTTTTAAGAAAATTTTGGAGTTACACGAAAGGTTGCGGTGGGCCAATGGATAAGACACGTGTCCTACGTAGTTCTTTACTATCTCATAGGGAGGATAACATCCCCAAGTTGGAGCCATTGTTAGCACTTGGCTCGCACCAGTGCTAAGATTTTGAAGGGGACCAGCATATGGGATCAGCCCCATCCTGATCTTAAGGGATGACAAGGTAGACAAGTGAAATTGAAAAGCTAAAACCCAAATAAACACGACTAAATACCACATACCTGAAAAATCAGTGATGCAAGTGCACGACCAAGACAGATCGACAGCAGGAAAGGACCAATTTCACTGAAAGAAGGGTGCATAATCCATTAGAATATGAAGGATCACAAGATTCATATCTCTCTCAAGAATCTATGGCTGCAATCCTCTAACGCTCGTGATCTACGGCAGGAACACGATTCGTGGCTACAACATGCACGACGGTTAACGAGATAAAGCGTTGTGAAGGGATAGTAGGGTCTGTGCTTACGAATGGCCAAGATTCGATGATGCACTTGATCTACGGTGGCAACGAGTTTCACAAGTTGAAAGTGCACAATGGTTAACAAAGGAGACCATTGTGACATGATCATGGGTCCCGCATCTCACAATGGTGGAGATCTAATGCAGTTCAGATCAATGGCGCAGAGTGTTTTCCTTGGTGAAAGGTGCGAGAAGGTTAACCCAGGGAACGATCGTGAAATCATGTAAAGGGTCATAACAGGTGATGACTAATTTCTGTGCAGATGATATCTATGTTCAGGAGCAATGCCATCCAACGCGAAGTACATAAGGGAAAAGGGGTTAGCACAGATGCGAAGCTCGGTTAGAGTATGGAAGAGATTCAGTGATGCGAGTCATGCTTGAGAAACTGAAACCGTTGGGAGGAGTCTAGATGTCACCATCAGAGCAAGCGAGTGTGTTGCTCTTATTTTGTGTTTCCATTTTAGTTCCAGTGTGTCTGCTCCATTGTAAGGCCGATTTTGGGTAAAGAATCATGGCATGCCTGCCACCTCGGAGAGTCGTTAGGATTTGAATGATGATCTGCTATTTGATTCCCATTTTTTGTAATAGAATTAGACTTTGTTTTTGGGTTGGTCTCAAGATCCATGGAATTATAAATATGTCCTCAATTGATGAGGAAAGGGTTGGAATTTTCATTCAGAAATCATTCTTCTCTCGTTTTATCTCTGTAACTCTCTTGGAAGTATTAATGAAAAATATGCTTTTGCATTTTTTAGATTCATCGTGATGGTTGCATTCAGTCTGTGTTTCCTATTTGTCACTTTCATTTTTGTGTATTTCTGCTAATGCACTCTAGATTAGTATACAAAGAATTCGCTCTCAGTTAAGTGCTCCTTGTATAAGAGGTTGCATTTGTTATTGTGTTCTGGTAAATTCTTTGGGATTCATCTCCTATGCTCCACTACAGATACCAGCCTTTGCTATTTATTCTATTAAAGGCAGTGCAAGAGATTCATCCACAGATAGGTGCCTCTTGTTTCGCTGGGATTTTTCCCCTTTTCCCCTTACCACCCCTTCAAGATATTTAAATGTTTGTGCTTCTTACTTTGCCTCATAATATAAAGGAAATTCCCTTTCTCATTTTTCCTATAATACCCTTGATTGATTCAATATTTGACTCCATTTCCCAATGATCTTCTTGTCTCTCTGTTCTACCATTTTTAAATCTTTCAATGACTTGTTACCAACATAAATCTAGCCTTCTGCAAGCTGTCCAAAGCTTTATATATGTGTTTATTTCCTCTGTGATAAGAGAGAGCCCTCCCTGACTATATTGGCTAGAATATAGTCTAAATTTGGTTGAAATGGTTTCCCCTATGACTTCTTGCAGCAAGCATAGGAAAATTATAGGGTACTAACATGGTCAAATTGGTTTGAGGAAGGTTGAAGCTTGTTTTGCAGGTCTCTTGGATTGAAAAGCAAGAGGAGGGATAAAGGAAAGCTTGGATCGACCTTCAATGAATAAGGTATGAAATGTTCTTACCTTTGAAATCTTGCTTATATTTGTTTGCATATATTTACACACTAGTCTTTATACCCCTAGTATGTTGGTGACCTCTTAACCCCCAGCCATAGGAAAAATTTCCCTAACAACACCCAGGTTTGAAGAAGAATATCCTTCCTATCTTAGCCTTAGATAAGAAAGGTTTCATATTTTATTTTGTAGATGGTAAGGTCCTCATGTGGCCAAAAGGAAAGACAATAGATGATTCAATCATAAATAGATTTGAACAAGGAGGACTTTACAAGTTAAATGGGAACTCGGTTTTGGCTTTGACAACTAGTACCATTAACCCATGTGAATTATGGCATATAAGACTTGCTTATGTAAAATACAAAGCATTAACAATTGTGAGCAATGTAGCAACATGTTTACCGGAGATTCATATTAATCATGAAGGAGTTTGCAAGGGATGTGCAGAAGAAAAGAATACCAAGAACCCATTTGCAAGAAATAATAGTAAAGAAAAAGGGATCTTGGACATTTTTCACTCACATGTATGTGGTTCGATGTCAACCACTTCTATAAGTAGGTGTGTTTACTATGTTTCCCTTATTGATGACTATTCCTGCAAGTCTTGGATTTTCTTCTTGAAAAGTAAAGATGAGGCATTTGGAAAGTTCAAAGAATTCAAGGTTCTTGTAGAGAATCTCTCTGAAAAGAAGATCAAGACCTTGATATCATATAATGGAGGAGAATTCACTTCAAATGAATTCAAGGATTTCTGTAAAAAAGATGGAATTAAGAGGGAGCTCACTGCACCCTATAATCCTCAACGGAATGGAGAGGCAGAAATATAGAATATATCCATCATGGAAGTGGTAAAGGGATGATCCATGATTGGGATTTACTTATCCACTTATTGGATGAAGCAGTTAGGACCGCAGTCTATGTACATAACATAATCTCCCATAGTTCTCTTGGGAACAAGACTCCAGAAGAAATGTTTACTAGTGAGACTCCCAAAGTCAACCACCTAAAGATATTTGGTTGTCATGTGTACATACATGTTCCCAAGGAGAAAAGATCAAATTTGGAACCTTTATGAAAGAAGAGGATATTTGTTGGTTACAATGATTAGTTAAAATCTTACAGAGTCTACATCCCAAGTTACTGTGAGATTGATATTAGCAAAGATGTTAAATTTTTTAAGGATGCAACTTTCAACAAGTCCATAAACACCACGGGGTCTTCACTCAGTGAAGCCAAGTCATAGTGCCTTTATTCATGGGATATTAAAGAATGCCCCTAATTTCACTAGATATTGATAATTACCTACAAAAATCATATCATTGAATGCCCCCTCCAAATACATATTTCTAATTTAAAAATCCCTTATTTTTACAAGAAACCCCTTTTTATACCCCCCAATACCTATAAAAACCTTATACACTACTCCACATCCCCCCAATACCTATAATATATTGACCTTATTTTTCACAATTAAAACCCCCACTTTATGAATGAACGTGATAATATATTGCTTAACAAGGTGAATCCCTCGTGAGAAATACCTATGCATATGAGGACCATAAAGAGGAGCATGGAGCTCCTAGAATTACAGATAGCAATAGACTAATAGATCGAGATGTTGAAGAACCTACACCAAAAGACCACAACATGGCATAACCCCAAAGACCGATGGAGTCACCTCATGAGATGATCTCATGAAAAATAAGACTAGCTTGGGCTCATGGTGTAATTCAATATGTGGAAAAATATGGTGCTCCAAAAGGAAGCAAGATACCAAAGCCATACTCCAGCTATGTGGCCTTGATGTGAACCTTATTGATAAAGATCCTACCTATTTTGAAGAAGCAACAAAGAAGAAGGAATGGATGGATTCCATGATTGAATAATACCATTCTATTGTAAAGAATGATGTTTGGGATGTAGCACCAAGACCAAAATACAAATCAGTAGTCTCCTCGAAGTGGATATACAAGAAAAAACATTCAACAGATGGAAACTTTATTGAAAAATAAAAGTACAAGTTTGTAGCTCAAGGATTCTCCCAGAAGGAAGGAATTAATTATGAAGAGACTTTTGCTCCAATAGAAAGATACACCTCAATCAGAACTATTAGTGCCTTGGAATCTAAGCTAAAATGGAAACTACACCAGATGGAACAGTAAAGAGGAATTTTCTTAATGGTGTGATAGAAGAAGAAGTATACATTGAACAACCACAAGGTTTTGAATCCATGATAGAAATACACATGTATGGATATTGTAGAAAGCATTGTTTGGGTTTACGCAAGGACCCATAGCATGGTACCAAAGGATTGATGGCTTTCTGATGAGTTTGGGCTTTACCAAAAGTAAGAAAATTCTAACCTTTACTATAAGGTTGTAGATGATGAGATTATGATATTTTTTTATATGTGGATGATCTATTTTTAACAGGAGAACAAAATTTCATCAATGATTGTAAGAAGAAGCTTGTAGTAGAGTCTGAGATGAAAGACCTTGTTTTGATGCATTATTTTCTAGGTATCGAGTATGGCAGTTCCCAAATGAGATTTTCCTAAATCAATAAAAATATGCAATTTATATCCTAAAGAGATTTAGGATGATAGACTGCAAGGAAATGAATACTTCGATGGTGACAAGCTTGAAGCTATTGAATGATGAATCCTTAGAAAGAGTAGATGTTACAATATATAGAAATATTATTGGCTCACTGATGTATTTGACAAATACAAGACCATATATATGTTTTTCTATGAACACCTTAAGTTAATATATGGTGGAGCCCCAACATGTCCACTTAGTTTCAATAAAACATGTGATGAGGTACCTAAAGGGTACATTGGATTGTGGCTCATATATACATCCGACAGTGAGTTCAAGCTACACGGTTATACCAATTGAAATTGGGAAGGAAGTGTTGAAGATAGAAAGAGCACTTAAAGATGTTTTTTCAAATTGGGATCATGTATGATCTCATGGATTAGTAGGAAGATGACCCGTGTTGCTATGAGTACGATATAGGAAGAATATGTTGCATCATGTTCATCCTATAGTGAAACAGTATGTCTTCACAAGTCCTTAGCAATATTGTTTGATACCGAGATGGATGTGACTGATATCTACTATGATAACTAGAGTAGCATCAAGATGACATAAAAATCTATGTTCCACGACAAATCAAATCATATATAAATCAAGTGCCACTACACTCACGATATGGTGCATAGAGGAGTTGTAAAGCTCGAGTATGTTCCTACAAAGGAATAAGCTGTTGATGTATTGACTAATCCTACATCTCGTGTAAAGTTTGAATACTTTCGATACAAGCTTGGTGTAGTTCGAAAGGACCTCCCTCGAAATAGGGAGTGATGATGATGATGTTTTTGTTTTTATGTTGCAGTGGTGTAGCATCTCAGTCTAGGATTGGTATTTCAGCTTGATAAGTCCTTGTTGATCCCAATGGTATTGGTATATCAACATTGTCAAGTCTTGGTTGATCCTAGGGGGATTGGTATGTTTGGCTAGGCTTGGTTGGTCCGAAAAAATTAGCAAATCAAACAAGGTTTGTTTCATACCTAGGTAGCTTGGTATATCTGACTAGGTTTGGTTGTTCTGAAAGGATTAGTAAGTTAGACAATGCCAGTTCGATCTACCAGAGTTTCCACCGTGATGCTGCTTCAAATGATGATGATGTACCAACATTCATTTGATGTTGATGTTGCACCAACATTCATTTGTTGTTGTCGTTGATGATGTTCCAACATTTACATGTTGATGATGTTCCAACATTTACATGATGATGATGATGTCCCAATATTTACATATTGGTGATGACTGATGTCTCAGTATTTACATAATGATGATGATGATGTTCCAAATTCACATACTGATGATGTTCGAGTATTTACATATTGATGATGTTGGAGATGATGACGATGTTCCAGTATTCACGTAGTGATCATGTTACATATGATGATGATGATATACCAGTATTCACATACTGATGATGATGATGTTTTGTGATGACGGTGTTCCATGATGATGATGTTTTGTGATAATGATGTTCCACGATGATGATGTTCTGTGATGATGATGTCCCACGATGGTGATGTTCCATGCTGATGTTGATGTTCTAGATACATGATGTTGTTGTTGTTGTTCCAAAACTTCCTATGACATATAGATCCACCTATTAGTTGTACAATTGATGTTGTTGTTGTTGATGTTGTAGAATACCTTCCTCGTTAAGACTTGGAGTGTTGAAAGAAATGTAACTTCAGAAGATATTCTATTTACTTTTATTGTATTATTATTATTCCTCCTTTTGGATATGTTATTCCTCTATTTGGGGATGTCATTGATTTACTTGGTCATGTAAATGTCTTGAGGTAAAACCTTTTTTCTATGTCGCGTCAATAGTACCCACAAAAGTATTATTTAAATGTTGTTTTGGGTCCCCCTAGGTAAGTCGGCCCTGGTTGAGAGGAGAAGTTGGCCATGTTGGGTTATTAGACTACTCACTTGATGTGTAGAAATAGACGAGGTTGCTCCATCATTTGGACACATTCAACACTCAAGCAAGTTCCCTAGAGAGAAAAGGAGAAGTCCATCTGAGAGAGAGGAAGCACTCTCTCTTATTCTTGGGGTCTTACAATGTACTTGGTTGGAGTCTATATTGAGGAACTCTTGCTGGGTTTTCTTCCCCACAAAGGTTTCCCAAGAAAAAACTTTGTGTTCTCTTTGTGCTACTGTTCATGTCATTCTTTCAGTGATCCTTTTCTTTTTGGCATAAAACTTTTAAAATTCTAACAAAAACCACTATAGCTCTCAATTATTCTTGAAATGTGAGAGGCCATAAAGTCCTCCATATTTCAATTGAAAATTTGAAAAGTTAAACTCTCACCAAATAACGAATTTTTGTTCAAATGAAAAAAAAAATATAATCGAAGAAAGAAACCTATCAGAGAACTTGAAATTAAGTGTCAATTTAATGGTTTACATTTAAGTGTCAATATAAACATTGCGAGAAATAGTGTTGAGGATATAACGTATCCACATCATAAAATGTAAATAAGTCCCTATGACCTAGCGTCTTGCCAATTAAATTGTAACTGCGTCTTCCAAAGGTTCTGATGTCGACGATTGTGAACCCGATAGAGATGACAGACGAAGGTAACAAATGATCCATTCTAATGAGGGCACTAGGACCATACCAAGGGCCAATGGAATTTCATCCCGGTATAAATTTCACATTCCCATGATGGTCACCTATAGGGTAGATATCCTATGTTTTGGCTACTAAGAACCTTTATCAAGTTGGGAAATAATTTATCCCTCAAACTATATTTTGTCACCTATTTTAAATAGTTGGTGGTTGGGTTTAAATAGTTGGTGGTTGCCCCCATTAGAGAACAAAAACACTTTACCTCGGGTTTAAAAGACTGACTAAGCATATTTCTACTTACATAATATAAAGTATTACATAATATAAAGTATGGTATTTAAAAAGTTAAAAAAAAAAACTTTCATATCCAAGCATCACTCATGACTCCATTTTATCAAGCATTCTCAATCCATATCACCTCACTTCTGAATATCATAACATCCATTTGTTTTTTCATTTACTCTCTCTACTTCATCTTTGCAACCGATTTGATCTACCTTAGACTTGCAATAACTTGTCCCCAACGCCTTCATAAGGATTTATATTGTGTTATCTTTAATTGCAATAGCGATTGTTCCATGTTGAAAATTTCTTTAACGTGCTTGCTCAACATCACAAGATTTCCATCGTACCCTTCCCTTCCCTTCCCTTATCTCAACATCAATGCTCAGCTTGAACCAACGAGCAGGGAAATCGAAGTCATGCAAGACGTTAAGACCACAATACACCACCTCGTTGAAGATCCCTAGCACCTATCAGCGACCTTTATTTTTTATTTGTTTAAATCAGAGAAAATTTTGCACACAGAATCCATCCAACTATAGAGATTATGAAATTTTCCCAACGATTGTTGATAATCAAAACTGTGAGCCATTTCAAAGACAGGAAATTTCATTAACACTCCCTCTCATGGGTTTCCACCAGACTGCCTTCCACACGCCCCACACCTTTCCTCATTGCCACCTTCTGTGTCTGTATGGCTACCTGCCCCACGGGACCATCCTTTATATCAATTTGAAATATATAAATGGTTATATATTTAAATATGTTATAGATATTTAATTTGAAATGGTTTATGTCGGTATATGCTATAAGCAGTTAATTAGAAAATATGGTCAAAACGAAATCTTTTTTCTATAATATAGATTGCATTACATTGATGGAAAATATATGGTAAAAGTGAAATGTAATCTCTATTTTTAAATATGGTCAAAATATAATCACTTTAATTTACTTTTATTAATTGAGATAATAAATTTTAGTGGTCTGTATATTAAAGTTGTCTTACCAATCAATGTAAAAAATTATAATAAAATATTAAACTAAATTATAAATTATAATAAAGTGTTTATCGGTCATCATAGGTAAAATTATAATGAAGAATGAAGAATTTTGGATTTAAGGATATAGCCAAATTTTGGATAAATATGGATTTATGGATGTAGTTTTTTTTTGGGAATATTTAGTATAACATAGATTCATTTTAATAGGGATTTAGGTGTAAAGTTTTAATATTTTAATAAGTATTATTGTGTGTAATAGAGTTTGTATTTTTATAATATTTTATTATTTTTAAGTTTAAAAAATTCATTATATAGTTTGATAGAAGATATGTAACATTTACAACTATATATATAAAAGTGCACAGATTAGATAAATTAAAACTCTTGCTCAACATTTACATTGTAAATAAAGGTTTACACGTGAAGCATTTTATGATGGATCTATGCTGGTTTAAAAATAATATATATCAACTCCAAGATGAACACTCAAGGATTTACACCCCTAATGAATTCTAGAATATACCTCAGATACAATGATCTATAAAAAAAAATATTTTATTGTTATAATTTGAATCTTACCATATCTAAATATTTAAAAAATATACCATATAATTTAATATAAAAATAATATTACCATAAATCTTCCCATTGATGTAGAAATAATATTACCATGGATCTCCTTATCCATATTTGGTCCTTCATATACAAGTTGCACATAGCTTCATATCAACATAGGAATATTACTATGAATGGTTGGTGTTTCATATGGATCTTTTTATGAATATTGGCCTTTCATATACAAGTTGCAAAGAGCTTTATATCAACATAGGAATATTACTATGAATGGTTGGTGTTTCATATACTAGCACATTTGTAAAAGAGGATGAAAAAGCTACCCTTAGCTCAAAGGGTGGTAAGATCTCTTATGACAAGAGTTTAATTAAAAAGAAACAGTTTAATTATGTTAATAGTCATTTAGATATTATCTTAGATTTTAGACTTGTTTGAGTGGATCAACAAGATTAATCCAAGTGTAACAAGTATACAACAGGGATTCATTTCATGGTGGTCGAATCTTGTTACATGTTTAAATGTGCATCTTGATTAAGATCTAAACTAGCACAACCATGAGTAAAGTGGCCAACTATTGTTAATAGGCACAACCAAGCACTTAGTTTTGTGAAGATAGCTAGCTTTTAAACAAAGGCTAAAATAATATGAAAAAACAAAAAATACAAATGTTACCAGTTTCTTTAACCATCATTTTACTTGTATGTGTGCTATTTAACCATAAACCTTTGGGTTTGCTGTTGACTCACAACAAATCTCCAAGATTTAGGCTCAAAGAATCTGGTTGGAGATATATACCAAAGTGGTGAATCTGGGCCACTCATCCCTAATCAGTAATTAAAAGACCGACATGCATTTTCTTATTGTAATGCCTATCAGCCAACGAGTTACAAATAGCTTCGTATCATCTTAGGAATATTACTATGAATGGTTGGTGTTTCATATACAAGTTACAAATAGCTTCTACCATGGATCTTCGTAGGAATTTTATATGGACTATCAGACTCACGAAGCACGTTTGATGTGATTGTGAATTAGTTCGTATTACGGTCAGAACGCGTGAAGCTCAATAATTTTGTTTGCTATTGAAATATTCTCCCCATTTCAATTCTGGGCTTCTTGATTTATCCAGCTTTTTTATGGTAGTTTGTACGATGATTATCTCGCTTCACATGGAGCTTCCTAATTGTGATAGTTTGACATGCACTTTGACATCCAATCACTCTCGCCTTCATAAAAGCCCATGTCCACCGTATACCACCTTTTGATCTCTTCTCGATTGATGCTGATCGTTATATCGTACTTGTTTGCTTTTCTAATATCACCGCATTCATTCAAATATCTACAACCATATTTGGGAAAATATCCCTAAGATCACGCTAAAGACGTTCAAAGGACGACAAAGTTCAATGCAGGTTTTGTCTCCCAGTTCTATTCTAATTATTTATGAGAATTTTCAAAGTTTGCTTATAAATTTAAATAAAAGTCAGGCAAATGAAATATTACTTAACCAATTTTGGATACAGAATGGATTTCAAATATAGTAAAAGAAGAGTAGAGGCCACGTAACTGTGAATATGTGTCTCAGATTCTAGGTTGTTAAGTTCAATAACGTTAAAATAATTGAAAGATCGAAGGCGCAAGTTTCAGTTTAAAATGATAGAAAGGTTATGGATTTAGGTAGCATAATAATTTTTTTAAGTAAAGTAGTAGTGAATGTTAATAGACACAACAAATCATTTAGTTTTGTCAAGATAGTTAAAAGTTAAACAAAATAAAAAATATATAATTTTATATTCAATATTATACCAAATTATAACTGTTATTTAATTTTGTGAAAATAACAAAATTACATATATAATTTTATATAATTTTTTTAGGTTGGAAAAAAAACATTCCTTTATTTATTCAAACAAAATTACATTATGTAAATACACTTACCATAACTTCAGTTTTTTAAACATAGAAATGCCATCATGGTTTTCACCATGAAATATAAAGTTTAGAAATTTCTAACAAAAGAGAAAAAGCTAATCTAACCCCCAAAAAACATTTGGTTTCATGTATCTTCAGGCTATGAAGAAGAGCCTACTAGTACGTATAAGAAATATTTAGATCATTCTATGAATGGTCCGTGATAATATTCTCCGATGTTGCCCCCCGTGTGTTCAATGATCTTCCACTGTCCCATGGCCAGCTGTGTGTTCAATGATCTTCCACCTTGAGGTTTTGTCAGTTTCCCTGTTGTTTTCCTGTAAATGTGGCTGTAAGAGTGGGCATCAAAAGTGTTTAGTACCTCCTTAGCTTGTAAATGTGGCTGCAAGAGTAGCCATCAAAAGTTTTTAGTACCTCCTTAGCTGATAGTAGAATGTTGTCAAGTCTGAGAATTCTGCAAAGTTGAGTTCCATTTATCCAATTAATAACATTCAAAGAGTAACCCATAAAATTTAAAATTTTACAGTCTTTCTCTGATTGCAAACCAGGAAGAGTTTTAGGCTCAAGATTTCAGCAAAATTATTACTGCCTTCCCCTAAACCGGCTATGAGTTCAAAAAATTGATTTTCTAATAAAAAGAGTAGTGCACCATCCCCACAAGAATTAAAGAAACCCACAGGCTTAGTTTTGTCCAATTCCACATGGAGAACCACTCTCTCTCTCTCTGGTTGCTTTGATATGGTGTGGAAAGGCATTAAGAAAACCACAAGCACTACTAACAGTGATGGCTGGCCTACAAGCTTTTTCATTAAATAAAATATTATTCTTGGCCAACCATACACCCAAATAACCAGCAAAGACAAAGCCACCTTAGATTAATTCTCACCTTCCAATGGGACCATGCTTGTAAGATAATATAATTTTATATCTATTATTCATATCAGATTATTAAGGTTATTTAGTTTTGTGAAGATAACAAAGACTAAATATATAATTTTATATCTATTATTTATACTACATTGTTAAATTTAATATAAACACAAAATAAATACTACTCAATTTAAAAAATATATATATGAAAATACAAAACAAATCCTTAAACTAAACAAATAGTATTTAATAAAATAAAACAATAACAAATTGTTATCAGTTTTTCTAACCACCCTTTAAATGAAGTTTATTTAAATCTTAATCAAGATGCATTTAAGCATACCATTATGAAATGATTAATCCCTGCTGTACACTTGTTACATTTGAGTTAATCTTGTTAATCAGCTCAAACAATTCCAAAATCTTAAATAATATCTAAATACCTATCCACATAACTTATATAGTCA
>LPNX010583079.1:1012452-1030481 GCA_001517045.1 Pseudotsuga menziesii | reverse complement strand
ACATAACGCTTATTAAACGCCCACTATCACATTATTAATGTGTCACATCTTTGGTTGTGTTGACATATACCAACCAAACACTGTAACAACAAATTAACGTTGTAATGTGATATAACCCTTGATAATGTCGCAGTGAAATGTAAACCTTGATAAACAACACAATGTGACATAATATATAAAGAAATTTTCTAAACATCGAAAGACACATTATTAATGTGTCACATCTTGGACATTATCGCAATGTGAGATAACCCCTGAAAATTATGACAATGTGACATAACCCTTGATGACTGTCGCTAATGTAACATAACCTACGGATTAAATGTCACAATGCGACATAATGCTTATTAAATGCCCACTATCACATTATTAATGTGTCACATATTTGGTTGTGGTTACATATACCAACCAAACCCTGTAACAATGGCTTAATGTCGTAATGTGATATAACCCTTGATAACATCATACTGAAATGTAAACCTTGATAAACAATGTGTTTTCTAATAAGATAAATGTAGTTTATGAATTAAAAAAAAATATAAAAAATAACTAACATAGTTGATGTATGGATAACTAATAGTTTAAACATGGATAACTCTTTTAGATGATGCATAGATAATGGATTTTGCGTGACACATGGATAACTCTTAGATTGTGCATGGATAATGAGCTTAGTGACATACAACCCATTTAACTAAAAAAAGACTATAAATAACATGTAACTAAGACATAGACAACAAGTGATTATAACTATTCATAAAAAACAAGTAACATATATAATCTAACACTTAGCTTATAATTATGGTTTATAAATATTTCAATATTCACCCACCATAAGTTTAAATAAATGTACTAATTTATTATAGCAATACATAAAGTCTAGACCATTAATAACCTTTCCAATTCCAATTAAAAAAGTTAAAAAGTAAAACAATTTTTCCAGAACAACACAAACATCAGCATTCCAAAAATAACACTAGCCAAGTAACAGACTGTCGCGTTTTCCCTCTTTGGTTTTAGAGCTTGTCAATATGCAAAGGAAAGACTTGGCTTCTGTCATAATATCCCATCAACTTTGAACTCACTGCAAGTTAATTGAGCACTGCACAAGGATCACTACCATAAAAGTCCACCTACGAATCAGAAAATTTGAATCTATATCGCAGGCACATCATAGAATTTTAGGTAAAGTTGTTTTCATATATATATATTATTTTTCTTCTTGATGTTCGTTATATTAAGCTTACAAGCTGACTACACATCTATGGTACTATTTTCAGTTGACAGAAGATCACCAAATTCAACCAATATTCAACCAAATTCAAAAGGAAAGAAGAACTAGCCCTCGAAAGAGGGTTGATTAGCAGAGAGGAAGATCTTGGAACTTTCCAGACAAGAACACCCATTACGCTCAGTATTCCTTCCAACACCATAGATCTGATACATTCATTAGTCTATTTTATGACAAACCTCTTGCATTCACAATCTTCACCCATATGTTTACAGCTGGTTTCATGGCATACTGCCTTACTCGTCAACATTTTCTGGAACCTTTTATCCGTAAGTTGTAATATAAGTTGTATAGCAACGACAATTTCAGTATTTAAACACTTGCCTTAGAAAATCTACTATCTGAAACGATCTGAATTATAGTTTATTGGATAATGGTAACAGCAAGAAATTGAGGGTTGGTCTAGTGATACTTTAAAAATCTATCGCAGATTTTATTATTTTCTTTTCAAAATGAAAATACCTAATAACAATTGAAAAATCAAACCTAATAATAATTGAAAAATCATAGTACAATACTATCATTAATATAATATAGATATTAATTATAGAAGCTTTTACTTAATTCATTGCTTCTTTATTGACAGGCGTGATGCACGTTTAAGTGGAAGCTTTGTTCAATTCATTTTGTAAAGGTAATGCAGTTTAAATTTTTTTGACCAATTATAATTTTATAAAGAAAATTGTAATATTGGTGAGGAAAGTAATAAAAAGTTCAGAGACATCAATATTTCTTTGATTTTTTGGATGTGTATATTTATGCTTATTTTCTTCAATTGAATTTATGGAGATCTAGCTTTCCAAATATAATAGAGTTCATCCAGGTATGCCTTTGTGTCAATACTACCAGAGATTTTGTGAATAGTTCTTCCGTAGGAAATTGAAGCTCAGAATTTATTTACAATAACTTGTGCCATCAATAAAGCAAACAAAATCTCAGTTATAAAGAGAATGTTATGTTTGAGTGACATAAATCTGGCGATGATTTCTCATTATTATAAATTATATGTAAACTTGTTAATAATTGTAGAAATCGGAAATGATCCATAAAACAAGGGCGTTATGCACTCAACATTACAACATTAATAAATACAAACTGTTCTTTTATATATATGCAGACCATCCCTTCAACTATATAAATATTATATGGTTGCTGAGATATCTATCATGCATAGTTTGTAATATAATGATTAGAAACAAATTCATAATAATAGATTCTTAAATCAAATTATAATTTACACTAAAAATAGTATTTGTAAAGAATATGACCTTTCGTTTCTTCTCCCTGTTCAACTCAGATTTTAAATTGACATCTAAAGATGCCTTATTGCATTCCATAACCACTGGACTGACTACACGATGAATCCTTCCGTGACTCCACCAACAAGTCATGTTACTATATTTCCCAAATTATATTCACCCCAACAGCATCAAAATGGGGAGACAACAACCGGCCAATGCAACTTGAAGTTTCCATGGATTCTATTCCAAGGTGTCAAGGACAACAAAAATCTTGTACGAAAGCTCACCTATTGAGATTCCCACGAGCAGCAGCCTGTTACAATACTCTCCACCAACCACTTCGTAAACGTTGTCGCCCGGGGATTTATCGAAGGCCATGGAAGCCAGTGAGATGCTACCATGAGGAAGAAGAACGATTACCTTAACAAAGTTCACTGCTTCAAGAAAATTCAGTGAGAATCCTAGGGACCGGTTGGTTTTTTCACAACAAAACCAACATCATGAAATTCAACATGTGCCTAGTGGCACCCCTAACGACTGTATATCTCCACCGCTGGCTCACATCCCGCTCAAATGGGGTCATCATATCTATCTAACAATAATTTCTCCTCTTGTGCTAGTTGCAGTCCAGATCCTGAGCTTCAACATACTACTGGAGTAACAAGTTGTTTTATAAAGGTGATACCTGTTTCTTCACCTCCACACTCTTCGCCCCTCAACATTTTGTCTCAACAAGCAAAAACCCATGACTATCCTGAGACAGACTTGATGACCCCAGCTGACAGGCTTCAAAACCCTAATAACAATTCAGTAAAAATGGTAACCAGGTGCAGTGCAAATTTTTTCCCATGAAGTTCTCTTCGAAAGTCTCTTGATTCTTCAAGGAAAAAGAAACGAATCAGTTTTCTAATACCTGATATATATTGTTATACCCATCGAGGTGGGTTCCCTCAAGAACTAAATCATGGAGTATGCAACAAGAAGGCCAAGATGGATGAACCAGAATTGAAACCGAAGAAATGTAGGCCTCTCTCTGAAAGATTGTCGAAGCTATAATTGCCCCTACAGATGAAGCCGAATACTGCCTATATCCCCATCGCTGTAGATATTGCAGATGATTCTGTTTGGTTAAATGTCTCACGTAACAGGAGGAGACATCCCCCCGAGGTCCAACTAGATGTACAGGCCATAAAGAAGATTAAAAAAGAATTGAGGAAACCAAAGCAAAAACAAATACATGATCCTGTACAGAAAGAGCCATGGCGTGTATGGAGGAATCAGTGCAATAACGAATAGCGAGAGTTTCAATTTAGCATCTTCCCTTGCCAATAATTTTCATGTAATTTCCCTTTGGATTTGAATTATAAAAAAAATGGATACTTGTTTTATTACTTTTTGTTTGATCCTTCTGCGTTTTATGCGTGCAGCTTAATAAAAAAATCTGGTTATTTATATTTGTTTTTGTTTAATCACTTTCTAAGTTCACACTCAAAGACATTGCCCATTGGTAATGTAACTAAGACCATTTTATTGGGTTGATGTCTATGAATGCTTTAAATTGCAATATACAATTTTATTTTTATTTTTATTTTGAGGGAGCATGGCCCGAAGAAGATAACGACTTACGACTAAGATTTTCAAAAGCAACTTTTGAATTGGAAATAGAGCTACAACTAGATAGAATGCCATATTGCATGATACAATTTGTACAATTTTTTAGTTCAAATTTTTTACTAAAATTATGTAAGAACGGTTGAAATTGCAGTTTTAGTTTATTGAAACTGTAGAATGTGAGAGAAAGTTGAATCCATTTTTCAATCAAAATTATAATTTTAATAACCAAAATTACAATTTCAACAAAATTTTTATTCCAAAATTCCCACAAACTTCCTCACCAAAGATGCAAATGATATGAAGTTTAGCTGACTCCAAATTGAATGCCATATTCCATCACAATGTGACAGGATTCAATGGCATATTCCATCGTAGATGAAATATTTGGGTTCCTATATTTCTCTAACATTTGGGTTCTTATATTTCTCTGTCGTGGTTTGTTGTCAAAATCATTTTTCCATATTCCATCCCAAGGTGACAGAATTCAATGCCATATTTCATCATAAGATGACTTGGAAAAGCTGAAATGGTTGGGTTCCTATATTTCTCTAGCATTTGGGTTCTTGTATTTCTCTACTATTTGGGTTCTTATATTTGAATATTTCACTGCAGTGGTTTCTTAGCAAAAGCATTTTTCCATATTCCATCATAAGGTGACTGGATACAATGCCATATTCCATCGTGAAATTACTCCAGAACCTGAAATAATTCGATTCTTATATTTGTTTGTTGTGGTTTGTTATCAAAAGCATTTTTCCATATTCCATCATAAGGTGAGTGGATTCAATGCCATTTTCCATCATAAGATGACTGGAGAATGTCCTTATATTTTTGTGCCTTTTGTGTTCTTATATTTATCTTTCATGGTTTGTTATCAAAAACATTTTCTGAGAATTTGGCACTATTCAATTTTAGTGTTGTGGTTTGGGAAAGGGGTATTGGAAAATCTCTGCATTTCAAACTGGAAAATGATGTCTTTCACAAAATCGAACGCAATTGGTTATATATATGTATATTTATATGAGCTACCATTTCTTTTTAGTTCTTATGCTTTGATTAGTGTACAATGTTTATCTTAATCTTTGAAAATTGGTACTTATAAATCTGTAACTTTGATTAGTGTGTTACAGAAAGCAATTCAATTTAGATTAAAAAATCTGGACTAACATAGTTAGTCCAATGTTTAAATTCAATATACAAAACAAAATACACACTCACATTTTAAATTATACAAAAATCAAAGCACTAGTATTTAAAGCACTTGTATTTATGCGAGTTAAGAAAAATATGCGAAAGCTATATGGTTTGGTAATACCATATACCATGTTGTTCCCTAGAAAATATCGTTTGGTAATCAGTGTGTTGTTCCCTAGAAAATAAATAAGATAAAAAAATATATATGATCCAAAAATGAGGTAGACTCTTCTAGATTCTGGAAGGATATTTTATGCACTTTAATAATGTCATTTCCATGGGAAACTTGGCTGGATGGTTTAACGGTGTAATTTATGAAATCGTTAAGTGTAGTGGCTGATTTTGATTATAAAATAAGTTAATTTTAAAAATGAAGTTATATATATATATATATATTAGGGAATTAAAACAATACCTTTGCCTACATGAAAAAATGGGTATATTAGCTGTAATATAGTTTGAAAATAAATGTAAATGGTTGATGTTTTCATTAGTCATGACATAAATGTGATGATGGGATGGAAAAAGTATAAAACATAATAACTTTAAGAGAGATATATAATAATTTAATAAATGGTATAAATAAAAATTTATATATATATGACAATATAATATTAATAATTTTATGGGTTTAAAAATAATTTTAACTGAAAGTACAAGGTAAATGTTGATGTACAACTTTATTATGTAGATTTAGGAGACAACTTGAAGAAGAATAAATGTTTTCTTGTCTAGCCCAAAGTTTTTAGGTATTTTTTTAGTTAGGAAAGTCTTGGATAAAATGGTGGATGAGTTAGTACTCATAGGAAAGATGGATAGCAAGTGTCTATTACCATGTAATCATGATTGTGAACCTAAAAAGAAGAGAAAATGAGTTAAGTTTTACTACTAACTTGTTATTGAGGATATTATTCTTATTTCCGCTAAAAGATCCTTTGATCCTAGAATAGAAAGAAGTTGAGCTAAACTACTTGCTTAACACCATGAATATTATTATTATCATCATTAGATGACCATTAGTATCACAAAGGATAATATTGATATGGGAGGAAAAACATACACAAGTATAGTTGGAATAAATATATGGGCATTATAAATCATTATAAGAAAAATATTTAAATTCACAAAGGGATTAATTGTTGTATAAAATCTATTTAATGGTGGAAGATGAGAGTTGGGTTCACCCTCAATTTAGGGAGCTCCACTCCAGCTTAGTCCCCAATGCAAATATATGCATTGTTTCATGTATGTTACCTGTTTGAATTAAGAAATTATAATTACATGGAAAACTATGTCTCATTGAAGTTAAGGGACTTTGAAAGTAATCAACTGAATCATAGGAGTTCTTTTAAAATCGTTAGGGTTTTCTCCCTATGAGGAGACTTGGAGTGCTTAAGAAGTGTTATGGAGAGAAATTCCTATGGCTTGGGGTACCACAATAGACAACTTGACTCCAGAATACAATCCTTCCTAATATGCAATAGAAATTAAATATCTAACACTAAAGGATCAGACCTCGTACCTTATTCCAGATGGTTGAAGTAGATCCCCGTTGAGCTTTCCAACTTTAGCTTGAATTGATAAATCACTTCCTTAACGAGAAGTAAACAAGACAAGCATATTATATATTCCAATCCCAGAATAAATGATCTGAAGTCGATGGGATGAAATCCACTCGAAGGAGGGCATTAAGGCATCCCCCATCATCCAACACGAGGTACTCACCAAAGCTGTATGATGTGGAAGGACTTGATCATAAGGTGCATGAACCAGTAACTATACCGGGAATGGCCGACATGCAAAGTCAAGATAACTGAGGAATGGCCGACTCAGGTTACAACTTCCTTTGAACAAGAGCATAACAATGAATGGTGACTAAATAAAGGCAGCATAGACTCGATATACAAAACTGGGACATCTCTGCAACATAGGAGGCATCGACAGAGGCTCCATGGGGACTGGAAGCTTAACCAGTCGGTGGAGATAAACTCAGATAAATGAGTACAACTCCTAAAGTCAAACTATAAACCCAACCAACAGATGTGATATACAGTGCTCTGTTCGAAGGCAACATGACTCGACAGCTGCCAAAAGATAACATCTTTCCTTGTCCGGCTTTTTGGTTTTTTTATTTTTTTAGAATTTTTCAAATATTTAAAAAGCTTGAAAAAGAATAAAATTGCTTTATAGTTACAGACTAGGAGGAGACGAGTGTCATAGGGGAAAACAAACTAGTTCCAAGCAGTGGAACATACCTATGCTCAATGCAAGGATACATGTGAAGGATAGTGACACTCAGGGGAAAATCCCCTCTCGGTAAAAAAGGGAATCAAGCTGCAAATGATATATAAAATGGCTTTGCATGGCTAGACATGAGGCAAACTCGAGCTATATGGCTGAAACACAATGTCAGGGAAGCCAGCATAAAGCTCAATAAGGCAAGCAAAGCTCATGATAATGCAATTACAACTTGACATAAGGGAGTCCTGAGGGAAATATGCCAACAAAAGATCAAGAGGAGTATAAGGCTCTTGTGAAGTGTCATGGAAATACTATAAAATGGACTCCCACACCGTAAGGGACAAGACATCAGCATGGGCACCAAATGCAAATAAGGCTCTAACTAGGGTACCCATGTAAGGTCAAGCTCTACCACTCATATCATGCCACTTCTAAAATAGCAAGAAGGTTCTGTGACATAATAGAGTGGGTTCGTACCTAAGGCTATAATGAAATGGTCATAAGGTCATGCAAAATGCAAACGGTGATGAAACCTAACCTATATTCCAGTTTAGACATGATACCTGAGATCGACATGAACAGGTCAGTCCAACGGCTGAAACAACACTCAGAAAGGTCTCCTACATCATAAATTAGGTTAAAAACGGTCCAAAATGATTAGAACTAGTCCAAACTATAAGAAAGGGGGTAAAAATTTCTATAAATAGTAAAAAATTCAAAACATTATAAAACATTTGAAATTTTTACCCAATTGAGCTCAGATTTTCAACAACGAATTCCAAGGGATCGAGCTAGTGGAATCGAGAGCTCAGATTTTTACCCATGCTCTTCTCTTCCATTTTGATGCATTTTTTATCAAATTCCATGGTTATTTGGGATTTCTAGGCCAATCCAAAATAGGCACCGTGGCCCACATGGAAATTGAGGGTTTTTCTGCATATAGGGCTGGATATATGTGGAAAATGCCCTCACAGTCACGTACATACATGGATGTTTGGAAAACAGTCACGTATGCTGCCGTGCATGAGGTTTTTTAAGTATTCAAATGGGCAAACTTGCAATTTTTTGTGCAGGATGGTCCTAGAATGGAGAGAACATGAACATGGTGATGTATAGGAGGCAGTAAAGGCCGATCTAATGGCTCAAAAAGTGATACATGCATGTGGGATCTACAAATTTGGGTGTCTTGTTGGCTTAAGGGCCAAACCAGGACTATTGCAGATGCTGGTGGATTACTGGGATACAGACTCTGAGTCATTCTAGATAGATGGGATGTCCCTCACCATAGAGGTGGAGGACACATACTTTATTACTGGACTTTCTAGACGGGGGGAATTAGTGAACCTACGTTCTCGCGAGCCCGGAGGTGGTCTGAATATAGATGAGTACATTGTGGTGTATTGCTATCTAGACACAGAGAAGGTGTGGAGTCAGATCCCAACCAACTCTATACAGGTGCTGGGCTTAAAGGCCATCCTACTGACACTGGGCAGGATAGCAGGCTTGGCTTCACTCCACCAAGCCTCGCAGCCTCTGATGTTCTATGCAGTGGAGTGGATGAGACCCACGGTATATGACTGGAGCACTACACTACTGAGCAACATGAAACACCAGCTCAGTGAGTTTAAGATGGGAAAAGTGTGAAACTTTGGTTTCAACAGCATACTGAGCACATTTTTCTTCAAGCGTGTTCCAGGATTGAACCCCAGAGTTGACGTTCCTCTACATGGGGTTCGAGATCCAGCTCAACAACATTGGGCAGATGCAATGCACAGACTGAGTGGAGGTACGGTGCCCAACCCCTATCCAGCTGAGTTCTTTCCGTGGTCGCAACGATAAATAGTTGCCATCGATGACTACCCCTATGCGGGGATAGATTTCTGGGGGGACCCAGACATGTCGCTACCATCAGGATCGACATACATTGACATAGGTAATGAATCTCGACCCTCTCTTTAAATTTTTGAGTTTTTTTTTTTTTGTGTGTTTTCTGATTATATGGAATCAAAAGACATGTTTTTGGGTGACGATACATAGTGACATCTACCATATGCATGCAGATGTGGGACCACGGTAGCCTGAAGGCTTCCCTCATCATAGACGGAGGGGAAGAGAAGATGATATCATGGGTGTGGATGCGGAGCAGATGCTCCAAAGCATTCATACCAACTTTGTGAGGCTAATACATAGAGTTCCCATGGCGCAAGTGGATGACATTCCTAAGGATATGCAGTGCTAGGTGGTGGGTGTACCACGAGCATGGGTGTGATTATTTCGACAGCTAGCTAGAGCCGTAGTGACCTTCCATGATCACAACCCCCCTCCTCCTCCACAGGCTTAGATACCTAGGAGTTATACATTTTGTATTACCGTGTATTATATTTTGGTGGCTCGAGAGCCCCATTTTTGTATCATGACACTATGTATTACGACATTTTGGATGCTTATCAAAATTTTTATGATGATAGGTTTATTTATTTACATGTGTAAAAAATTTTGTTTGTGATGAATTTATTGTGTATGAAACAAATGCCAATCTAACACATAGTTAGCATATCAGTCATCAACTTGATTATTAATTCTTGGAATATGTATGTATTTTATATTGTCAAATTGTCATTCTAATAATCTCACACGTAAGAATCTTCTTAATAACGTCGGATCTCTAACATGGTACAAACCATTAAGCTATGACACTACTAACTCCGAATCAAGATGTACCTCAAGAGAGAGAACGCCATGTAAAATAACATCCAGTAGAAGCTCAATAATGGCACTATATTCAGCAACATTGTTTGCAGATGTCCATAAACATACACCTCCTGAAGACAGTACCTGACCCATAGGAGTATAAATCGCCCAAGCAGCAAAGACTGAGTGTTGAGTGTGACGACTCACACCATCCACAAATCCTATGTAGGTGGAAGATTCCATTGACATCTGCCAAAAGAAATGGAAACTAATCACAAACCTGATCACTATAAGAAAAAGACCTACCTATGCAAAACTGTACAATAATATACAATAACCAGCCTTGGCTGAGAATCATGCATAGTACTTCTTGAGATAGAGCCCATTCCTAGGCTTCGCTAAGGTCATTCCATCGTAATCCACTAACTCATAGGTGCCCTTCTCTAACACATGTTTGATGACGTAAGGACCATGCCACATGGGGTTAAACTTTCCTTCCCCCAAGGTTTATTTCAGTTGATCCCACAAAAGGACCAAGTCTCCCTCACTAAACCGGCTTGGATGGATAGACTTATCATACTGGACCTTTATGCGACATTTATTGGCTTCTAGAGCCACCAACGCATCTTGACGCTGCTCATCAAGTTGCTCAAGGTGGGCCAAATGCTCCTCCAATGGGGAAGTGTCTGGTAAGAGTTCTACGGCTAGCTTCAAAGAAGGAATCTCATACTCAACTGGCAATACCAACTCCACTCCATGTACAAGTTGATATGGATAAAAACCCGTGGCAGTCTTAACAGTGGTTCTATATGGCCACAAAGAAAAATATAACATGATGTGCCAATTATTCTTGCTTTGTGTGATGGTTCGTTGGAGAATGGATTTGAGTGATTTATTCACTGCTTCTACCTATCCATTCACTTGAGGGTAGTAAGAGGAGGAATGCTCTTGCTTGTACCCTAACTTTGATGCTAACTCTTCCATCATACGATTCTGAAAGTGCAAGCCATGGTCAGTGACAAGCTCTTTTGGAATCCCAAATCAAGTAATAATCTGGTTTAATACGAAGTGCACGACTATCTCACCGTCAGATTTAACTGTAGGCATAGCCTCATCCCATTTCATGAAGTAATCAACAACCACTATGATATGATGATGCCCCCCAGCTGAAGATGGGTTGCAATCCATAAAATTGAGCTCCCACTTAGTGAAGGGACCGGCGGTGACAATGGGATGTAATGGGGAAGGTTTCGAGCACATATTCTGTGCAAACACCTAGAAAGGGTGGCACCTCTTGACTGCATCAACTCAATACTTAAAGATCGACAACCAGAAATAACCTTCTTTTAAGATTTTTTGGGCTGTATAAATCCCAGATAAATGACCACCACACGCCCCTTTGTGGCAATCATTCAGTACTACCTCAGCCTCCTCATGAGTTAAACAACGTCGTAAAATGGAATCTACCCCACGGTGGTACAAAGTGTTATCCACTATGAAGTAATTCTTAGTCACGTGACGTAATCATCATCATTCATCCCATGAGAGGTGAGTAGGGAGCTACAATGTTTGTAAATATATAATGATATGCCCATACCATGGGTCTAAAGTTGAGATTAAGAATATGTGTTCATCGATAAACGTATCTTCACAAACCAACTCCTCGGCCTCGCTTGGGAAATCTGATATAAGCTCTGCAAAAATTAACAATTTCTTCGACTTTGCTGAAACAAACTCGAGATCGAATTCTTGCACGATGACAATCCATTTATTATATTTTCCCCCAATCATCCTTCAAGTGAGGATGAATTGAAATGGATTGACATGGGCTACAACCAAGGTCTGGCGAAGGAGAATATAATGTCTCAACCGTTGAACCACATGTACGATAGCTAAAGCCAGCTTCTCAACATGAGAATAACGAATATTTGCATCAATAAGATTCCAACTCAGATAGTATATGACATGCTCTTTGAGCTCCTCATCCTCTTGAACCAAAACCATACCAATCGTCTCCATGGACGCGGCCACATAAAGTAGGAAATCACGGCTATAGTCTAGGGGACTAATCACTGGGGCCAATGCTAGGGCTCGCTTGAGTGCATCAAAGGACTCCTGGGCTCACTCATCCCAACAAAAGGTGGTTTTCTTCTTCAAAAGATGCATGAAGCCTCTAGTCAAATTGGCAAAATTGAGAACAAATCTCCGTAATAAGTTTTCCATGCCTTGCAAACAATGAAGATGACGAATATTTTTCAGGGGAGACAACTGAAGTATTGCTTCAACCTTCAAAGGGTTGACTCTTATACCCTATTTAGAAATGATGAATCCTTACAAGCGACCTGACTTCACACAAAAGATGCACTTGTGAGGATTTAACCTGACCAAATAATGGCGGCATCTTTTGAATACCAATCTCAAATGATAAGAATGGTGCATTCTCATATGAGAATGAGCAGCAAGGTCATCCAAAAATACTTCGATAATTGATTTGAGATTGTGGAAGATCGATGTCATGGCCCGCTGAAAAGTAGCTCTGATGTTCTTAAGGCCAAAAGGAATTTTTCGATATGCAAAAGTTCCCCAAGGACAAATAAATGCAGTATTATATTGGTCCTCAAGTTTAATTTGTATCTCATTATATCCAGAAAATCCATCCATGAACGAAAAAACCTTGCTACCTGCACACTCATCCAAAATCTGATCAATAAATGGTGTGGGGAAATTGTCCTTAGGATAGGCATGATTCAAATCATGGAAATCAGTACATATGTGGATCGCTCCCTGCTTCTTATCAACCAGAACGAGGTTTGAAACCCACTCTGTCAAGGGAAGGGGATAGATAAAACCATCTTTCAACAGTTTCTCTATCTCTTCCTTATCTCTTCCTTAATCGTGGGTACTTTCCTAGGATTCACCGCATGCAAGAGTTGTCGAACAAGCTTAGTGTTGGGATAAGTCTTAATCTCATGTTCAACAATACGAGGGTCGATACCTAGCATTTCATCGTAAGACCAAGCAAAGATATCACGAAATTATTTAAACAGCTCGGTGTATTCTTGAATCTCAGCATGGGAACATTCTGCCCCAATATAGACATTCTCTATCCTACCAGGATCGCGAGAGATATTGATAGGAATCGTTGGAGATATATTTTCCATGTTTCCATCAGCCATCGGACCAGGAAAGCTTAATGGAACCATAGGACTACCAACTCTCTCACTAAGAACCTCCCTAAAGTCCTCATGCTCTAAGCAGTCAAGCTCGGGAAGAAATTAAGATCTATGATGGAGCTCTTACCATGGCGGCTCAACTCCCAACATGGCCTCAATAACCGCTTTGTCTGAAGGGAAAACACTATCAAGGCAATCATGCGCATGAGAGGACTATACAGCCCATGCAGGCAGCACATAAGGGTCCTCCTCCTTCGTCCATGAAGAGGAAGGACTGGGCTTTGCAACACATTCAAGATTAGCTTGATAAACTACCATATTTGTAGGCGACGGCATGTCCGTCACGATGGGCTCACTCGGAGTGCTAGGTGTAGGAATAATCTAAGGATCTTCCATATGACTCGTGCGAAAAGACACCGATCTCATAGATGTTGAAGCATCACCGAAACTAGACCCTATCATAAGGATCAATGCAGGACAACTAAAACTTCCCATGAGGGATGGATACATGCCTACACCCACACTCCCAGTTGCCAGCTAAGAGTGCTCAACAATCGGGATCGAAGCTCTCAAAGATGCGATAATTGACAGATTCTTGAATGATGTTTGATCAATAGTGACTATATTTCCGTTAAATGGAAAGCATACAATGCGAAATAGGGAAGAAGCTATAGCTTGCATACTGTACATCCAATTCCTACCCAGCAAGATATTGTATTCAAGGGGCGCATCAACCACCTCGACCTCTATCGCAATGGTCTTCCCTCCCAAACGGACCTTAAGGGAAGGAAGATTCCCATGTGGCCTAAACGATCTCCCATCACACGCAGTTAACATGGTCGTTGATTTAGAAAAATCAGGGGAACCTAAACCCTTCCAACATGATAAATACATCACAGAAGTAGCAGCACCTTCGTCAATCATAGTGCGCTTAACGGTCATGTTAAGACATTCTACGTGAATCAAAAGAGACACATAGTAAGGCAAGTGAGGCTGAAGTCCTGCGGTTTCAAATTTAATCATGGAGGAAGAATTATCATCATTCACAGCAAGGGAGGAAAGAAAAGCCTTCCTTTGCAAAGGACAACTCTGAAGCACTTCCAGTGCAGACATCACATAAGGAGTGTGGCCCAAATCCTCGACAACTGAATAGTTCTAGGCGGCTCGGGAATTAGGATTGTGCCCTGAACGCTTAAGGACTCCCTTAGGAATGTGAGGTGCAGTTTTAGGTTTATCCACAGGTTTCTCAATATGCAAAGGAGTCCTTGGTGGATCATGTAGGCTTTCATGGGCTGGGTTGTGATGAACCATAGTCTTCCGCATGGGTCACAACTTTTGCAGCATGTACCATGTCAATGCAACCATGACCACTACCCTCCGGTGGATCTTGATCACCACCAGATTGATCATGGGTCCTTGAGTTCATATTTTGATTGTGAGGTAAAGGGTTAGTCAACACAGCTGGGCCCTATGCCAAGAATCTTGAGGCTTCATCGATACGAGGGCACAAGTAAGTGAGGTGATTGTCCTTACACAACTTGCAAGGAAATTTAACCTTACGTTTAGCTTGCTTGTCCCCCCCAGCATTACAGTTGTTTTTGTCATTATTAATAGCATTCTCATTCCTATTCCCACCCTTATGATTATTCTTACCCTTCTTTTTCTTTCGTCTGGGATGCTAGTTATCCTTCTGGTCCAATGATTGCACTGAAAGCACACTCACTGTTTGGGTGGGTTAAGACAAAGTCGTGGCTTGTCCTGAAGCAAATTGGTTGATTGAAAATTGACTGACTTGTTTTGCAACCAAATCCATAGGTTTAGCATTGTTAGAATAATCCGTCAAGATTATTGTAAATAAATAATAAATAGGAATATGAATAGATAGGAAGGCGAAAAGGCTGGTAATCAACCGCCTCATGAAATGTATAAATATAGGCATTTGCATTTGAATAATTAATCAATCGGGAGTTATTACCAACAAGTGGTATCAGAGCCTGGATATTTGCCTGCCATAACTCCTGGCTACATTGCATGCCTGCCATTCTCCCTGTGTCATTAGAACGCTGCCATTTTGCCTGCCAGTCTGCTCTTTCAGAGCTGCCTGCCAGTCTCTCCTGCCTGCATGCGTTACTCCTGGTACTCCTCCTCTAAGTGAAACCCTAATTCTGCATTGAAGCGGCTGGGTATCGTGTGCCCTCAGTTCACTTAGAATTGGATGCTGCAAACCCTAAAGTAATATATTCCCTATATGTGTTGTGAGAAGACTATTGTGAATGATAATATATGCTGCATGAGGAAATATTATTGAGTTTTGGAGCTGAGTATATATTGAAATTTTATATGTTGACTTGTGGGGACAACAGAAGCCGAGGTCCTCCTGTGATTTGTGAAGCCGAGGTCATCCTGTGATTCAGCAAGATCTTGAGGAATTCCATTCCCTTTCTTCAGTGTTGGATTGCTGATATTGAGAGGCCTGCGTTGTGATTTGGTAAGAACCTGCATTGGAGACTACATGGAGAGCCTGGGAGCCTGAGAAACGTGGAGCTATGCACCTGCGTGAATGGCTGCAAAAGTTTGAATACTGAAGAATGCGTTGAAGTATACTGTCCGTGAAAGAGTTCCCGTGCTGGCTATTACTGTAGATTTTGCCGGTCGAATTCGATGTGCTATACATAGCCGTTGGAGAAACAATACTGCATTGATATATAATGCATTGGAGATATATATTACGTTGATATTTTCTGAGTCTTCCCTCCAGGAGTGCGTTTCTCCCCTCTCATATTACTGTGAAGAAACCCTTATTTTTCCCTAGTTTTATGTGCGGGAAGTTTAATGTAATGTAGAGGAAGACCTTGGTCTTTGGCCAAGTACTCACCATATTAATCATTCCATGCGACTGAATATATAAGAATCCGTCACCATAACGACTTTGACTATAGACATTCCCCACACCTTCCAAATGAACCATTGCATTCGACATAATCTATCTCCAAAATACTTATAAATATCCAACGAACATTGCAAAGAACGCAAATATTCAATCGACTTTTGTACAAAGCGCTGAATCTCAAAGGCTTTCATTTTTATCGCTCCGACACGTGATGGCAATGAACAGAAGAAGCCAAGAAGCCGAGCATACAGAAATGAGCGTCTTGGATTGAACCCACGACCATACTGGGGGTTTGATGCTTGCGTGAAGGAGAATCAATGCTTTCATCTGCATGGAGAAGAGACTGTTGAAGATTAAATACTGCTGATTACATATATATTGCGACTGGTGATTGCGTTGAAGACTGAGGACGGTAAATACTATTGATTGATATATATTGATATATATTGTGCGACCCATATTTTGTGAAACGTGAGCTGTGACCCATTCCAGGTATATTGTGCATATTCCTGAGATATTGTGCATATTCACTGAGTCTAAACGTGAGTAAGCCACAAGAATATTTCCAGTATTCAACTATGGGGAGGTAAAATGCTTTGTATTCTGCATTGAAATTATTCATTGGGAAATACATAAACCCTAATTTCTATGCATGAAGTTTAAGTACTGTGACTTATGTATATGAGATACTGAAGACCTGCGTGGAGTAGTCTGTGTATCTTATTGTTTGAAGCCAAAACAATAATTTGTTTTGTGAGCTGCCTCCACCATTTTTGAGCTACGTGGAGTACTTCTGTTGAGTTTTTTGTTGAAGAATAATGTATGCTGGAGAGTGCTGCGACTTTTTGCTGTGTATTTGCTGCTGAAGACTGATATATTGTATGCTGCGACCGAGACTGATATATGCAAATGTTGTATGATGTATATTATGCTGACTGCTAGTGATTGATATAAAGAAGGCTGTGTATGACTCACAGTGATATATTTTGTATCTACTGATTTCTTCTCCCTGAAATTGCTGCGAATTGAAGCTGCGATACTGTTATTGTATCTCTTTAAAACCTGAAGTTGAGATTGTAAAACACCTTGGCAGAGACTGTAGACCTGCAAGGTTCTTATTTTTTTATACCTGTCATATTAGTTTATTATTGTAAATTACACTAACGGTTGTAAAGATGCACTCTTTGGCATCTAGTATTGGTGCTGCCCTAGTTGGCAAAAACCAATCCAAAGACCCTTCCAAGGGAGATTACAGCAAGAGAGGACGAGGAAGAAGAAATTTTAGAGGCAGAGGGGGCAGAAGCAAAAGATAAGACTTGCAGTGCAAGCGTTGCGGAAAGACTGGGCACACATCAGATCAGTGTTGGGCTTCATGGGATTCCATCAAAGATAAGCATAACTAGAAGACAGATGACGAAGATGCTAGTAAATTTTCAGATTCCTGTATTGTTGCACATTGTAATCTTGGATTTAATGAAATGACTTCACTTTTATCTTATAAATATTGTTGGCTGCTTGATACTAGTGCAACATCACACATGACATTCAGAAAATATTGTTTTGAAGAACTTAATGAATCAATAGATGGCATAGTTTACTTTGCAGATAAGTCAAGTATTAAACCAAAGGGAATGGGTACCATTCGACTGAAAATGCCTGGATTCCTCGATTTCTTGTTGAAGAACATTCTCTAT
>LPNX010583079.1:976004-1010453 GCA_001517045.1 Pseudotsuga menziesii | reverse complement strand
GCAATGAAAGAAATAGTATGGCTCAGGAAGATACTTGAAGATTTGCAAGAAAAACAAGAGAACTCCACTCCATTGTTGGTCGACAATACTTCTGCAATCACGCTCGCTAAGAATCCTAGATTCCATGATCGAACCAAACACATCAACACAAAGTATCATTTGATTCGACATCATGTAGAGGCCAAGATAGTCCATCTTCGACATTGTTCCACAAATGATCAAGTTGCAGACATCTTCACCAAAGCGCTTGGACGAGAAAAGTTTGAAAGATTCAGAAACATGCTCGGACTTACGAACACCCCTTCGGATTAAGAGGGGGATTGTTAGAATAATCCGTCAGGATTATTGTAAATAAATAATAAATAGGAATATGAATAGATAGGAAGGCGAAAAGGATGGTAATCAACCACCTCATGAAATGTATAAATATAGGCATTTGCATTTGAATAATTAATCAATCGGAGTTATTACCAACAACTCGCACAACCAACAATGCCATCGAAATGTGGTCCAGGTTTAACTTTGGGATCGAAACTAGAAGGCGGATCAATGGGAATAATCTCATATAATAAATCGGACTGAGCATAAATCAAGTCCAGTTCCTGCACCCTAAAAATAGCTTGTTCCTCATTTCTCACTCCGGATGTAGAAACATCCTTTGCTACATACGGCAAAAATAACTTAAGGAACCATTCAAGGAGGAAATATAGTGGGATAAATGCTTTAATCAACCTCTTTCGTCTATGCCACTCTTGGATATGATCCAATATATGTGTGGCTTTATCCTGTCGAAATGTCGACAAGAGTTCAGTACCAATGTCATAATGCACTGATAGCTAGAAGTGGTTAAGAAAAGTCATTACTAGGTCATCGAATAGAGTGAATTCCCCCCTAGGTAGCTATATATACCATTTCGCGGCAGGCCCTATAAGGGTGTGTTGAAACAGCCTTAAATGGATTGAGTCCTGATATAAGGAATTTTAAGAGCACCATAGGTGGAAGGTAGTAACATGTTCACTCAGATCCTCTCCTGGTTTTCCCTCGAACTTGGGTATGTCTGAGGGAAGCTTAGTAGGGATAGTTGGCCAAGCCGAGACATGAGCTACAGGATCGTTCGTCATCTCGACAAGTCAGGAAGATTCAACGTTGCAAGGAAAGGGAGCCTAGGATGGTGAGGTTGATGGACCACTCCCTCATAGTTCTGATTCACATAGGTTTGATTACCACCATGTCCTTGGCCATAGTGCCTTCCTCCTGTTTGACCCATATAGGGTGGCATGGAAGCACCATAGTGTGGTGTACCTTTACTATTTAGAGCTACAAAGCTATAATTTGGAGAGTAAGCAGGTTGTTGATACCCACCCCCATAAGGTGAAAAACCCTATCCATACTGCGTCCCATAATAGGGTCCATAAGTCATTGCATGAGATGTCCCATGAGAAATCCATAAGTAGGAATATGCATTCTGGAAGTAGGAATATACATCCTAGAAGTAGGAATGTGACCTCTAGAAGTATGACCATGACCTCCCGAAACAACGGTCAATGCATGTACCTGAGACACAACTGGTCTAGTAAATGCAGTACGGACATGACTCGTAGCAACGTTTCAGCCCGAAGGACCACGTGAGTGAGGTGGAGGGTGAACATTCGAAGAACTAGGGACAGAGGACGAAGGTATTTGTGTAATTATGTACGTGCTATTCCCTATAGTCACTCGTCTCGGATCTGGTATCCTAATAGGATCACTAACCCTAAACCTAGGAGGAATGTGTGATGTAGCTTCCACCACCAAGATGGAAGGTGCAACGTGACTTGTGCTCCCAAACCTCTCTGCATGGTAAGGAATGAGAGTTCCCCCAGGCATAGTGTTAGGCTCAAACTCAAATTCGACATGGAATGCCAAATCATGTGTGGGAAAACTAGACATACCATAACTACCATAACTAGTGCTGGCGGGTTCAAAATGAGTCTCGTCATCCTCCGGCATTCCATACTAGCGATGCGTCAATGGGGAATCAACCCTAGAGTAAGTAGGTCTATCATGAAAAGTTCCTATCTCAGAAATCACTAGACCTAACTCAGTCAATTCAGGTGAAGGTTCATATTTAGGAGTAAACTCCCCATCCTCCACATGAATGGGAGAAGGTGGTTCAGGAATACCTTCTATATGGTCTCCCATGGTGTGTGAATCCATGTGAGAAGTAGTCTGCCTGGCCTTTCTATTTCTGTCTCCCAAAGGAGGAGGAGATGTAGAAGGCGGAAGTCCTGCTAAACGACGAGAACGCCAAGGAGCCGCACCCAAATCCACAATGACTCAAAAATATCAAAGACTCTCTATCTACGCAAACCCTAGGCAAGCTATCGTGCACAGAGAAATCACCCAAAAAATATAAAGCCAAACACAAGCAATCAAGGGTAGGATAAGTGAGCTCCTGAATGAAGCATGTATGTCTCGCCTAGGAGAGGCATAAGACTCCCATACACAACAAGCAAAGGTATGTAACCAATTATTGTGGCCCTCAGCTTCAACGCGTAAAGTGACTGTGCTGTCCAACCCCAACCTGGCTGGGACACCCGCAGAATAACCCCCGCAAAGTACCCCCTCGATATCCTAGGTAAGGTCAGTAAGGTCACCTCAATATAATCAATGCTTAGGCGGACAGTCGTAGGTGGGATTAACCGTATGGGCAGGGTAGCAAAGCCCAAAACTCTCGAAAGAGCCCCTATATACGAATACAATCCTGGAAATATCTCCGGTGCTACTCAATTATGACTAGGGGTCATCCTAATCAATAACCGCTCACACTGCCTCATGCTTAACTCCCTTTTGAGAGGAGGATCCTAAGAAACACTGGTTATACCAAATAATTCCACACACTCACCTAGACAAACACATACATAATGTTGTTTAGTGGTCTTTGAGAATTAACTCACAATGAACTATTCCAAGACCCTAAAACCTAATCTTGTTGGTGAACCCTATCAAATAAAATAGTATAGTTCATTTTAATTAAGCATTGATTTCAACTGGATTTATTACTCAAAAGAGGTATATGGCCGTGCAACTAATGGTGTTATGACACAACATGAAGTAAAATGCACACCTAACAATCAATGCAAATGGATTGTGTCCATGAAAAATAGGGTATGCTCATACATGAAATGTACAATTTTCTTCAAATGATAAATGCAAGATTTCCTATATGAAATCCTGACTAATAATCCAAAGCAAATCTAGTGCAAGTACTACGCAAAATTCAAGATGCAATGCATGATGATAAGCAAATATTTTTGGATTTTTTGAAATAAAAATGAGATATAAAAGAAAAAGAATGGCTCTACAACCCCCAGACTCTGCAAGCACACTCAAGCAACACTCAAGAAAAGTACTAAGGTAAAATAAATCTAATGCACTAATCCCAAAACATAAAATCAAAAATGGAATTACAAGAACATTCTTTAAAAAATAAATTTACCCTAAAAAAAGTTGTCTTTGGTTAGAAATAGAGGTGTATACAGACTCTAGCAGTACCAAAGGAGACTCAACAATCATCAAAATTCACTCAGCAACCCTCCAACTTCCTATAAAAGGCAAAACTAAGGGCATACGCGACTGTTCACAGTAAACCCGCATGTATACGTTGAAATAGCAATGAAACCCGCATATATACGTGACTGTGAGTTCAAAACTTGCGTACAGGAAGAAAGGTGCATAAAAATAAAGGAAAACAGACAAGCTGAGACAAACTTCACACCAATTAGACACTACCAGGAAAACATGCCCTCAAACTTGACACAGAAACAAGAGAAAAAGAGCAATTCAAAGTCATTGAATGCCGATAGAAAACCCCCAAATAACAACTACTAGAAACTCCCCAGCGGAGTCGCCAATTCTGTTACAGAGAGAAATTCCTATGGCTTGGGGTACCACAACAAACAGCTTGACTCCAGAAATCAATCCTTCCCAATATTCAATAGAAATTAAATATCTAACACTAAAGAATCAGACCTCGTACCTTATTTCGGACAGTTGAAGTAGATCCCCATTGAGCTTTCAAACTTCAGCTTGAATTGATAAATCACTTCCTCAACAACAAGTAAACAAGACAAGCATACTATATATATGGGTGTTAGATCTATTATAGCATATATAATAAACAATGTATAAACATTTGAAATCATCCATGGATAAAATATTCATTCAAACATACATTATTAGACAGGAAAAGATATTTCTATTAATATAAAATCAGAGATTACAATGGATACAACCTCTGTCAGCACGTCTGCAAATCGGAGAAACTGAATCCCCCACTTGGGCCTCCACCACCTCAATCCTCCATCTCTTGATAGCAAGCTCACAAGCAAAAGGAAAGCTTGGGAAGAACACAAAAGTTCTCCAAGGGACAAAGGGATGCAGACTCAAGCACAAGTTCCGACAACAATGGACTATAGTTTCTTTGCTCTCAATTCTCTCTTATGCCTTTAATGTACCAAAGAGTTCCTCATATAGCTTTTCAAAGGGGTAATTAAAGGTCGAATCTGAGTGATCTCAAGGCATATGGAAGGTCAAGAGCCAAGTGAGTCGGATCCATCTCAAGGAAAACTCCAAAAGGATTTGGATTATGCACACATCCCGATGTACACGATTTTAGGGGTCAAGCCCGCGTATGTACATGATTATAGGTTTAAAAGTCGCGTGTATTAATTTTCACATGTTTTTAGGGATGGTCAAGGAAACATCAAAGGACAAAAAATGGTCCAAGGGGTCTAAGGAGTCTGCAGAGGAACAGGGGAAGGCCATACAAGTGTGATTCACCTAGAGTTGTAAAATCAGCTATAATAGGACGAGGGGTCATTTTTCATCTCAGAAGTCCTTTTGTTTCTTTTAGGGTAGAAATTTTGATTGACAACAAATTCGTTGGTTCATGTTGAGGCTGGATAATCTAGTTGATCACGTGGAGCGGGACGAGGGTTTCTTCTGTTCTATCAGTCTATATTTAAAAAGGGGGGTGTTTTAATGAGGAATGCTCTTTATATAGAACCATCTCCAATCCTAAAATATGTTTTGGAAGCCTCACCGCTAACAATATATATATATATATATATAACTATAGTGTATGATTTTCATTCTTTTATTTCAATCTTTGTCAAGTGAGGTGGGAGGCCTCTCTAACAAAAGGTTCTATCCTTTAGGAATATTATATATATATATATATATATATATAATCGAAATGAAAGAGGAATGTGACTTCCCCTTTATTTATAGATTGTTACTGTTCAAGAGAGATGAGTGACCTCAAGAAAAGAGCATCAATCCTATGATCTTGGTTATTAAATATTCTAAACTCGAACTGCCCATCTTGAGTACTATTACTATTCACTATTTGTTTAAATATGATCTTGAACCAAAGAGAAGTCTTGGCTCTCTCAGTAAGCAAACTGACTCATCTGCTATGGTAAATTATACCTTAAATTATATTATCTTAGTGTAGAAGGCAAAAGACCACTGGTGCTATTTATTTGTTTTTGGCTTAAGAAGGGATGGCCTTTCCCTATGGAGGGACAAGTCCAAACCTCAATGTTTTTCTTAAATGATATTGTTTTGTTTGGAAATCAAATGCATACAATACGCTACATCCAAATTTACAAGGAGATTAAAGGACGTGGAATGTTCCCTTGTTAAAAAAAATACCCAAGATTTTTTAAGGAGATTTATTAAAATGTGAGGGAAACCAAATCGTGTAGCCAATGCCTCTTTTCTCTCTTGAAGGGATAACCCTGTTAAATAATTTTGGGTGGTGGCCCCTTTGTGACTGTTAAGTATTTCATTCTTGGTATCTGCATTATATATATGCTGGATATAATTCCAAGGGCATAACCTTGGATTATTGTGTGATGATATGACTATCCATTAAAACTCATAAGCATAGAGAGAGCCTCACATTAGTGCTTTTAAACCATTGTGTAATTTTGATGTTAGTGAAACGAAGTTTTCCCACCTTTATTGGTCAATGCACTATTTATTATTTTGGTTACGATTATTGTAAGTTGTAGAGTTGCAACTCTATTTAATTGTGTAACTGTTTGAATTGCTTGTCCTTAAGTTAATGTTTATGCTATAAGTTTAAAGGGAATAATGCTCTTTGAATTGTTGAAGAATTGACTAATTTAGTTATTATATAGGGGAAATTAATAGATATCTTAAAAGTGGAAAAACCAAACTTGGTGAGGTTGTAAAAACACATGATATGCTTAGATTTATACTCTAGCCTAATGGATTAATGCCCAGATTGGGGGTGTTCTCTTAGTGGGAAAACATACACTAGATGGAGAGAAAAATGGTTGGGTAGAAAATTAAAGTGAAGCCTTTAGTCACCGCTCTTCTATTGAGTCAAATAAGTTACTCTTTTTGTGACATGACTTATTGATGCCAAATTCTCTAAAAATATAATCTGGATATAAAGAGTTACTATAATGAATACAATCTTGTACTTGATCTAACTTCATGTGAGAATGTAGGATACTTGTGGAGATTTGTTAATATCTTCTAAATGATTATGATAAATGGAGATATTCTTATCTAATGGAACTTGTTACGTATCAATAAATTGATAGATAGATTTTTTAATCACAACTATGCATGTCATTATATCATATCCCCTCATGTTTAATGGTTTACAAGTAGTTATAGTACTTGATGTAAGAACACGAAGGCTTAGATTAAAGTACAACATATATTTTTGTGCATGGATAAGTTCTTGTGGTAATGAAACAATAACTTTCATGCTTTATATTTCTACTACAAGAATGATAGTAAACTTAAGATATTGAAACACAATAGTTATGTTAAGAGAATCAGTACTATGTGAATATGAAGTACTTTCAGATTGTATGATAATTGAATACATTTAAGGAAACAAATGATTAAAGTTTTAGTATTGTGAAAATGGTTTCCAATGTTATAAACAAGGCTAGCAACATGGTGTGTTTGTTAGTTCTTGTAAGATTATTAAATAGTATCATACTTTGTAATTATCATGAGTAACCTTGAAAATGATTAAGATATTTAGTATTATTTCTTACCTACATAGTATTAAGTTCTTAAAGGAATTACTCCATTGATTGGGTTAAATCAATTGCATGATAAAGAATCACTAAATTGTTTTGCATATTTACATTAAAAAAAATGTATAATTGAAGGGGATGTATCAGGTTATGATTTTGAATATTCATTGAAACTAACATTTTTTGTTGTGTAGTAAAAACAATTTACCCCGTTTTCCTAAAAATGCACTGTGGAAATTGGGTATGTTACAAGTGGTATCAGAGCAGGTTCTCAACACTTGGACCTAATGGACTCGCCTACATACGGGGATGTTGTGTACCTTATAAAAATGATTAATTGAATGCAGGATTTTGTGTTACTTATTGGCATGCATGCTATATAAAGAATATTTTTTTAATGTTATGATTGTCAAAGTACATGAAATAGTTCACTTAGAATCATGTGCTTGAATTCATGATGCTATTTGCAAAAACTAAAATTAAAAAAAAATGCATGAGGACTGAAATTTTGTCTAAAGATCGATAGTGTGATATGTTTGATCTCCTTATATTTTAAATATTTGGGAATGAGAAAAATGAATATATTACCATGCTAATATTAGCTTAATTTGGCATACTATATAAAGACATGTTTATGCTATTTTACATGCATAATGTAGAGTAAAGTGCAAGTCTATGTATAACGTGTTCAAAAGTTTGCTAAAAAGTTTAAGTGCATGGTACTATTACCTTGAGTCAAGGATGTTGAAGTGAAGACATGATGAAGTAAATTTAGTCATAACACTAAAATTTTAATGTAAATTCACACTTATGGAAAGTAAGGTACGAATTTTGCTTAAGGTACAAGTCAGTAAAAAGTAATTACAATTAAGTTGTCGAGAAAGTAATGCATTGATATTATACAAAACTATATTTTGTTGCAACAAGAGTTTATGAGCATTCAAAATAGGGACTTTCTATTATATTTTATAGTTTTATTTATGATATTATGATGCAAAGAATTTATGGCAAGAAATTGTGAGTAAAGAATGCAGGTACACATGGTTGCAAGAAGCACTACCACATGGGAATCGATAAGATAAGTGAGGAAAAAATATGAACTCCTTGATGGACAAGGTAATTTTTAGAATGAATATACATTCTTGATTGTTCTTAAAAGATTAGTTAAAAGATTATTGTATGAGCAATCAATTGTATTTCATGAAAACGTAGTTCGGTGACTCGAAATGCCAAGAATGTTTTGCAAAAGGAAAACAATAAAAAATAATCAGTAGATTTGGAAATGTTTATTGAAGTACTCAATAGTAGCAACTATGAAATTTTTGAGAATGGTGAGTTGTGTAAATGGCATATCTGCGATAAGGAAATTGATTTATAGAATTTTGGAATGGTGTACATATGTTTATGGAAGATACTAAGTCACGAGAAGTGATAATATGATGTTTAAATTTTGAATGTAATGTTGTTAGCCAATTCTTGGAGGACTTAGATAATTATGCCCTGATGTTGGGTGGGTAAGATATTTAGCATCAAGATTATTGAATTACCATATGGATAGGGTTTTGATCCGCTGGGATCGAGATCATCAAGAATGTACAGAATTATTAAAATTTTGGTTTGATGTAAAGATGATAGGATCTTGAACATCGAGTATAATCAATAATAATTATGATATTTTATGTATTCATTTTTTATTTTTGAAAAAGTACAAAATGTATGTCATTGTGATTGGAAGTGTCTTGAGGTTATTGCAGGAATGAGCTATGGTAATTTCAGTAAGACCATAGCTTAAGAAATAGAAATAAACTTATGAAACCTGCAATAAGAAGAATAAATTTAAAACAACCAAAGACAATCAACTAAATAATTATGAAAATTGTGAGCTAATCATGGGGGACACCCTATGTAATCTCCCCATTTTTCTAATAATAGCATGTAGAAACCCCTAACCATTGAGAACCTTATAGTTCCTAGTGCAAAAGCTAATTAATTAACGATGGGTCACTATCGAGAGAAATATATGATAGTAATTTCGATATAAATTATCAATCCATGACTTCGTAAACTTAGAGGTGTACGTAAAATATATGAAGGATTAGAGTACATCTAAATTATGTTAATACTTTAAAAGAAAAAATTATACTACTGCCATTGAATCCAAAACTGAGAAATAACAAAGATGTAAAGTAAATTCAAGAAAGCATGAAAGTAAACATGTTTACGAAAGCACATGAAATCATAATGAAATTAAACTTAACTAAGAAGGAAAGAAGATGAACAACCTAATCTATGATAAAGCATGTGACAAATGATAAATAACGAATAGAAAATGATAACAGATGTGAACTCGCATGAAATACACACTACTAACTCATAATAAATAAATCAAAATCAATATGGGGAAATGAAAATGCTTGTATTAAACCATCAATCCATTACAAAATTATCAAATCTTAAATCCACGACTAATTCTTAAAAGACAAATTATTTCTCTACTTCTACACCACTAAAGAGGCCTCCTCTCAAATGAGGAGAGAATCCTCTTATTTTTACATGAATGATTTGAATAAGAAGATAAACAACTCATAATTACAGATCCACTTTTCTCTCAACCTATCCTTCAAATCCTCCATAGTATCTTGGATAAGACATTCTATCTCCTCCATGATCTTCTCTTTTGAATATTCTTGAATAATTATTCCAAATCTTCTTCAAATCTTCAAAGCTTGAAGACGAAATTCCAATTTGAGGCTAGGTGGTGATTTTTGACTTTGTTAAAATCTTCAAATATTCCTAAAAACATCATAAAAACTCATCCAACTTTGAGATATAATGAAAATATGTTAACTTTCTTAATATTTAATCACAAATTCTCTTAAAATACAAGGTAACCCATATTTATTTATGAAAATGACATAAGGAATGTTTAATGGAGTGATGAATAGGGATGAAGGTGAGAAATAGTGAAGGGAAAATAGGATGGAAATACGACATTTGGGCGACCAAACATTTCCCCCCAACTGAATTTGTTGCATGGCCTCATGCAATCGTACATAAACGTTTTTTAACTTTAGCTTTGTATGATGATGCTTTAACAATAAATCATTCCATGATGTGAAATACATGAGTGGCATTTGATTTTACTTATGGTTGGTTCTTGTGTGATAACCATGAATATGTAAAATGTTGATTCTTGTGTTAACAACATTCACTTGTTTTATGGCTGCAATACATAAGATTTGAAAGTATACATGCACTGGAAATGATAATTCATTAATGTACATTAGGAATCCTTTTCTTCATGTTTATGAATCATATAAAAAATGTAATAAAATTGTAATAAAGTGTATTTTGGAAGATACATGTTGGTCAATGGTAAATGAGATGATGGTATGCATAAAATATATTCAAAATGGTAATGAATATACCCCCCCCCCCAAACTGAATATGTATTAAGTAAGGAAATGTAGCATGGTGAAGGAGTTTTCCAAATTTATTCATTTTCTAGCATTTAAGGAATTACATAGTTAAAGATTAGAAAACAACATACATCCACTTACCCAAAATTTTGATAAACAATGCAATAGGAATGTGGTTGATGCTGCTATTGTATCACGGACTATGAAGTGAGGGAATTTGAACTACTACTTGGTTGAATGAAGTAAAATATGAAAGATAAAAGTGGAACTGTGGTACTCTCATAGGGATGGAAGTATGTTGTTGCAAAACTGCTGATGGAGTGATGAAAAGTATATAATATTTACTTGCTACAAAACCCAATGGTACAATTCTTACCGTGTGAATAAATGTGTCGATATCGAGCATGGAAAGAAGTCATTGGATTATCGTCCAGTGATGGATGCCGTTAACCAATGCGATGAAACACACCATTAATGTCGATGAGTTCCAAGGTACCCAAGTACATCTTGAAAAGTGCAAATAGATGAGCTGATGTTGATCCAATTTCAATATCTAACGATCAAGGGACATTGATGTATTCCCATTATTTTCAGCAAGAGAAATTTCCATTAATGCATGCAAGACTCAACATACTAAGAAGGAATCTAGTCTTTATCCCAAATAACGTGTTGAGGTCGATGGGGAAAGGCTTGTTGAAATGTGGGCCTTATGGAATCCCAAATTAGTCAACGTGAGTTTGTACAAAAATATTGGTAGGAATATAAATGAAAATATCTCAGTAGTAGTATTTTTTATGGCAAGGAAAACAATGCAATGTAGGCATGGGAAGGGAGCTGGATGGTTTTATTCGTAAGGAAAAAATGAATGGAAAAAAGAGGAAATGATGCATTCAACTCAAAAGACAGTCGTGTGTGAATTCGTGAAGGATACAAAAATGAAAGGTGGACTTCAACATGGATGATTAATGTTCTTTGAAGGATAAGTGTGGGTAAGCATATCATGATGCAAAATGCTTTTATGAAAGGTCTCTGTGTAACGACAAATTTCATGACATGTGTGATGAAGCTTAGCTCCTTCAAACTGTTAACAAAACATGTGTGTCTGAAAGAGTTTATGATTCTTGAAAATCACTTCAGCATTTTTTGAAAATCACTTCAGCATGAAATGTGATTGTCTCCTAACCCAAATAACTTTTTACTAATCCTGCATGAAACTTATGAGAGCTTCGAAAAATATAAAATGAAGGAATGAGTACAAATGCGAGCAATACAAAAATAAAATAAAATGGGGTTTTACTTGTAGCCTTTGCCTTTGTTTCATCATAAATTGTTGCGTTAAGTGACTCAAGAAAAAAAATTAGCATAACTCGTAAAACATTTGTTCATATTGTGTTCAGGAATAATGGAAATGGCCATTTTCAATTTTGTATTTTCATAATGTTTTGATTTTAATGGTTTTATAATTTTTATTGTTTTTTCTTTTTTATAAAAAAATAAAGAAAATGATTTTTAAGCTTATTTTATTATTTTTGTTGTATTTTTATATTACACGCCAAAAGAAAATGAAAAAAGAAAATTATGCTAAAGGAAAACGAAAAACAAAAGTTCAGTCTCGGCTTCATCAAATATTCCCATGTGTATAAGTAACAATTTTCATACTAATACCTGTCACCAATGTTTTGGAATTTTAAATATGCTTCTTAGATCCACTGTCAAAAAAATTTCAAGCATCTGGAAGTTGTGCCAGAGTATAATCCTCATTAATTTGCTTCATTAATTCCAATTTTTTCTACATGATTATCATCAAATATATTGAATATTCAGAGCATACAATTTTCTATACATGGTAGTTTCCATTGACAAAAACTGCAAGAGGCGTAGATCGAATTTCATCCATGAAACCTCATAAGTATCTATCGGCTCCTACTCATGGTTCTGAGTTATTCTCTTTATATTTCACCATTGTGCATGCAATCAAATCTCTATCAATCGATCCATTCATTCGTAGAAAGACACCGTGATTTTTTAAAAGACTTATCAGCTCAAAAATTGAATAACTAGGGAGGCTATGATATGGTGGTACCATGACCAATATGCATACCAGAAATCAAGTAAATCATTTATTTCCTTGGGAGTTCAAAAGCTCTGCGAGTCAATCCCATTCCTTGAGGATTGTTCAACTCAGCAACTCTATCCCCAAATGTGTGAGGGTACAGGAATAATAACAAAGTGGTACAAATACCACAAGAAACGACACTAGAGAGGTTGTAATTTTAATACAAACATCATTCCTCCTTCAAAGGAATCTCGAGGAAATCAAGAACGATGCCTCTCTCATTGATCCAGTCTTACTGATATGATCAAACTCTCGACCCATTGAGTTTCTCTCTCTTTGTTCCTGCTTGATTAATATTATTTATATTATTTTGTCTTGTCTTTATTTATATCATTTTTCACCATCCATCCTGCATTCAATCATTCCTATCACAAGTGCTAGCAATAAGTGAAACTCTCGGTGCTTTGAGAAAACATCATTAAAATTGGTTCATTGTGCAATCCTATGGATTTTAAAACCAAATGTCTTTGGAACATAGCTATGTATTTTTCTGGACGGATTTTTGTGTGCACATGCCATCAAAAATAGGTGAAGAAACGTTGTTCCAAAATATGCTCCATCAGTATCTGAATTACCTTGGTACTTCTATCTTGGATAATTCCATGACCTTCGACAAAGTAGTCTGAAATTTGCTTGTTATTGCTTGAATCTCTCCAATTTTGTTGTCCTTTAGCCTCTTTGGTAGGATGATGCATAGTCCCCATTGCCACTTTACAAAATGATATATCGCCATTTTGTTGTTTTTGTGCTCATCATAGTTAAATTTTACTATCAACATAGACTTGACCTTCTTGAAACTTTCCCCAAGTTTCTCATATGCAAGTGCGATAATTTTTACAATATCCACACCACAACGCATAAAATTCCACAAGAGCACCCTGAATTTTTATGTGGTTGTTATATTGAACCACTACAAATAGAAATGTAGAAACAACATGACCATGATCGGTATAATAATTTGAACATATATATTTAGGTTCCCAAATCTTTGGAAATTCCTAATGGATAAAATCCTTCGTATGATTTGGTCATCAATTTCTTTCCACTCAAGCTACGAATGAGCAGTATATTTTGGATCTACCGGACCATCAAGGCAAGTACCCATGATTGCTAGAAAATTATCCATCAAATACATAACAACATGATAATTTCAACTTAATAAAGCGCAACAAAATATAAGTAGACAGATTATTCAGGAAAGCCAACCAACCAAAATGCATAATAGTCATGTGACAACTATACTTATGGGGTTTGGTTCCATTTAACTTTGGTAAAGGACCATGATTTAATACCCAATATGTATTTTTGATTTGATAAATCGTAGCAATCCACATATTTTGGCCCAAGAAACTCCAATTAGACATGCTAAATCAATAGGATCCCATTCAATATCTCCATTACCTTCTTTCACTTGTACTTAAAAAACCCTATCTATCAACTACTTACCTTAAGATGGATGCACGTGAGATATTCAGTTACAATATGGCAGCCAAGATCTTGGGTGATAATTTGTAGTAGTTTTAACCAAACCCAAATGTGGAACAACCTGTGATATTTCAGATCTAATTAACATCCACGTGAGAAAGAAAAAATTACGTCCACCAATCCCAAAGGAATCATCAGCGTGCATAGGGAATGTTGAATCTCAATAATGGAATTTTCACATCACGCATGAGAAGGAAAATCAACTTGCTATATGTTGTCGGGATAAAATTCTTCGGCTCGTAGGAAAAGTATTGGTAAAGTTTGAACCAAAGGAACTCAAGGGCCAGCATGAGGAATTTTTTTGGAAACAAGTACAAAGTTATGAAAGTCTTTTCATGGATTTCCATTATGGTTTCAATCTGTAGGTTGAAGGATGAAAATGAATAACTGTTACATATCGAAGGATAAATGCAATGTTTCATTTGGTTTTCTATTGTTTTTGCAGGTTTTAATTCAAGGTTGAAGATACTAGAGATAAGCAACTTGAAAAATGGGATGAACGGGATGAGACAGTCAAACTAACTTAAACAAAGAAAATGAGACACAATTTCAGTATGAAATTATGTTTGTGAAAAATTGTTAAATTATCTATTTATTTATTTATTATGCTTTATTCCTATTAAAAATTACAAGGGTCCTAACTCAACCTAAAAGTTTTTTATTTTTTTTTCATTTTATTGTATTATTCTTAAAGAAAAATTATAATGAAAACAATTCTAATTCAAATGAAATTAAGGAAAAGAAATTTGTTAGAAAATGGAGATTAAAAAAAATTATTAATCATTTTTCATCATTATTCTTCCTGAAAAACATTATAGCCATCGTACTTTATGATTCTAAGACCGCACAAAGTGCAGAGGAGAGCATACTTATTCAATGCTAATAAAAATAACATTATACCTACTCTACTCTAATTGGAAGTTAGAAATTAATTACGTGTAGTCAAATATCCAATGTAACCATGCACACAACAATAATACAAATATATTCCCTGTTAATTTTGTGAAATGAAATCTAACATGTACAAGAATGTGCATGTTTAGCTGCTGAAAATGTATTTTAACAAAGTAAAAATAGAAACAAAACTGATCTACCCTAGTACTTACCTGAAACCAATATTCAATGAAACTTTCATAAGCATGATGTTCTTCCTAATTTTCATCACCCGAGATCCCTTCATCCCCCTCAATATCATGTTCGAATAGGTGTTTCACATCTGATATACATGATTCTTCAAATGTCAATTTTTCTTTGTTTTCTTCAGGAGGAGTGATTACATTTTTATCCGTTGTTAATATCACTTCTTCTTGCGAAGAGGAGATCCCGGATTTTGCTAGGATCTAAGTGAGTTGATCTAGACTTATACTCATCGTAAAATCATCTTACTGATAACGAAATTAAATTGTACAAGACAATACAAAATAGTATGAAATCAATGTAAGCAAAATCATAATCATAATGGTATGAAATCAATGTAAACAAAATCATAATCATAATGGTATGAAATCAAAGTTAGCACAAAATGAAAGCAATCCAAACTCACACTACAAAATGTAGATGAAAAATAATAAACTAAATAAAGGCACACTTCCATAAATGAAATAACAATCTTGCAGAAAAAGTAAACAATTTTAAAAAAAAACAAACACTCCTACATGAAAAGTAAATCACACTTTCGAATAGGAAACATATTTACATGCAAAGGGAACAACAAGGCTTTGGGGTGACCCACCAAAGTGGATGCCTCGAGATGTTACACCACAGAAATTTCATAGTGAAGTTATCCTTGCGTCTTATCGTTTCCCCTCCCCCTTGATGTGTAATATAAAAGAAACCTATATACCTATCTAAAATTTGATCCCCTTTTAGCACCTCCCTAGAAATGGTGCCAAAAAGTTGAGCAAAATATATGATATTAATTTCAACATAAATTATCAATCAGAGAGTTCGCAACTTAGAGGTGTATGCAAAATATATGCAGTATTAGAGTACATCTAACTTATGTTAATGCTTTATAAGAAACAATTATACTACTTTCGTTGAATCCAAATCTGGGAAATAACAAAGATGACATAAAGTAAATTCAAGAAAGCATGAAAGTAAACCTGTTTACGAAAGCACATGAAATCATATTGAAAGTAAACTTAACTAAGAAGGCATGAAGATGAACAACCTAATATATGATAAAGCATGTGATAAATGATAAACAACAAATAGAAAATGATAAAACATGTGAGCTCACATGAAATCTACACTACTAACTCATAATAAATAAATAAAAATCAATATGGGGAAATGACAATGCTTGTATTAAACCATATATCCATTACAAAATTATCAAATCTCAAATCCATGACTACATAAATTATTTCTCTACTTCTACACCACTAAAGAGGCCTCCTCTCAAATGAGGAGAGAACCCTCTTATTTATACATGAATGATTTGAATAAGAAGATAAACAAATAATAATTACAGATCCACTTTTCTCTCAACCTATCCCTTCGAATCCTCCATAATATCTTGGATAAGACAGTCTATCTCCTCCATGGTCTTCTCCTTTGAATATGCTTGAATAATTATCCGAAATATTCTTCAAATATTCAAAGCTTGAAGATGAAATTCGAATTTGAGGCTAGGTGGTGATTTTTTACTTTGTCAAAATCTTCAAATATGCCTAAAAACATCATAAACCTCTCCAACTTTGAGATATAATGAAAATAAAGTTAATTTTCTTAATATTTAATCACAAAATATCTTAAAATACTTAAAAATAAAGAAATTGGAGAATAACAAGGTAACCCATATTTATTTATGAAAATGGCATAAGAAATGGTTAATGGAGTGATGAATAGGGATGAATGTCAGAAATAGTGGAGGTAAAATAGGATGGAAATACGACATTTGGGCAACTGAACATGTCCCCCCAACTAAATTTGTTACATGGCCTCATGCAATTGTACATAAACTTTTTTTTAAATTTGGCTTTTCATGATAATGTTTTTAACAATAAATCATTCCATGATGTGAAATACATGAGTGGCAGCTAATTTTACTTATGGTTGGTTCTTGCATGAAAACCATGAATATGTAAAATGTTGGTTCTTATGTTAACAACATTCACTTGTTTTATGGATGCAATGCATAAGATTTGAAAGTATACATGCACTGGAAATTAGAAGGCATTAATATACATTAGGAATCCTTTTCTTCATGTTCACGAATCTTGTCAAAAATGGAATCAAATTGTATTAAAGTGTATTTTGGAAGAGACATGTTGGCAAATGGTAAATGAGATGATGGTATGTGTAAAATGGAATCAAATGGTAATGAATATATCCCCCACCAAAGTGAAGATGTGTTAAGTAAATGTTGCATGGCGAGGGAATTTTCCAAATTCATTCATTTTCTAGCATTTAAGGAATTACATGGTTAAAGATTAGAAAACAACATACCTCCACTTACCCAAAACGTTGATGAACAATGCAATGGGAATGTGGTTGATGCTGCTGTTGGATCACGGACTATGAAGTGAAGGAATTTGAACTGTTTCTTGGTTGAATTAAGTAAATTATGAAATTTGAAAGTGGAACTGTGGTACTCTCATATGGCTGGAAGTATGGTGTTGCAAAACTGTTGATGGAGTCATGAAAAGTATATAGTCTTCACCTGCTACAAAACCCGTTGCTACAATTCTTTCCATGGGAATAAATGTGTCGACTTCGAGCATGAGAATAAGTCATTGGATTACCGTCCAGTTATGGATTTCATTAACCAATAGGAGAAAACTCACCATTAATGTCAATGGGGGCCAAGGTAACTAAGCACATCTTGTGAAGTGCGAATAGATGGGCTGACGTCAAGCCACTTGCAAGATCTAATGATCAAGGGACATTGATGTATTCCCATGATTTTAAGCGAGAGAACTTTCCATTAAGGAATGTAAACCTCGAGGTACTAAGAAGGACTCTATTATTTATCCCGAATAAGGTGTCGAGGTCGATGGGGCAAGAGTTGTTGAAACGTGGGCCTTATGGAATCTCACATCAGTCAACATGATTTTGTATAAAAAGATTGGTAGGACTATAAATGAAAATATCTTAGTAGCAATAGTGTTTATGGCAAGGAGAACAAGGCAATGTAGGCATGGGAAGGGAGATGGATGGTTTTATTCATAAGGAAAAAATGAAGGAAAAATGAAGAAATGATGCATGCAACTCAGAAAGATAACCACGCGTGAAGTCATGAAGGATAAGGCAACGAAAGGTGGAATTCAACATGGATGATAAATTTGATTTGAAGGAGAAGTGTGGGTAAGAATATCATGACGCAAAATGATTTTATGAAAGGTTTCTGTGTAATGGAAAACGTCATGAAATGTGTGATGAAGATTTACTTCTTCAAACTATCAACAAAACATGTGTGTCTGAAAGAGTTTGTGATTCTTGAAATCACTTAGAAATTTCTTGAAAATCACTTCAGCATGAAATATGATCATCTCCAAACCTAAAAAACTTAGTACTAATCCTACATGAAAATTGTTAGAGCTTCGAAAAATATAAAATGTGGGAATGAGTACAATGAGAGCAATCCAAAAAGAAAATAAAATTTGTTTTTACCTGTAGCTTTTGCACTTGTCTCATCATCAATTGTTGCGTGAAGTGACTCGAGAAGAAAAAAGTAGCGTAATTCATAAATGATTTGTTGATATTGTGTTCAGGAATAATGGAAATGTCCATTTGCAATTTTTTATTTTTACAATGTTTTGATTTGAATGATTTTATAATTTTGATTGTTTTTCTTTTTATAACAAAACAAATAAAATGATTTTTTTAAATCTTGTTTTATTTTTTTGTTATATTTTTATATTACACACCTAAATAAAATGCAAAAATAAAATTATGCTAATGGAAAATGACAAACTAAAGTACAGTATCGGTTTCATCAAATCTTCCCATGTGTATAAGTAACAATTTGCTTGTTGATACATGTCGCTAAACTTATGGAATTTTAAATATGCTTCTTAGATCCACTGTCAAAAAAATTTCAAGCATCTAGAAGTTGTGCCAGAGTATAATCCTCATCAATTTATTGTAGTAATTCCAATTGTTTTTCTCCATGATTATCATCAAATATATTGAATATTAAGAGCATACAATTCTCTGGATGACATAGTTTCCATTGACAGAAACTACAGGAGGCACATGTCCACTTTCATCCATGAAACCTCATAAGTATATATCGGTTCCTGCCTATAGTTTTGAGTTATGCTCTTTATATTTCACCTTCTTGCATGCAATCAAAGCTCTGTTAATCAATCCATTCATTCATAGAAAGACACCCTGATTTTTTAAAAGGCTTGTTAGCCCAAAAATTGAATCATTAGGGAGGCTCTGATATGGTGGTACCATGACTAATATAGATACCAGAAATCAAGTAGAAATCATTTATTTCTTTAGTATTTCAAACATTTTGCGAATCAAGCCCATTCCTTCAGGATTGTTGAACTGAGAAACTCTATCCCAAACTGTGTGAGGGAACAGGAATAATAATGAATTGGCATGAAGACCACAAGAAATGCTAGTACTGGAGAGGTTATAGTTTGAATATAGATGTCATCCCTCCTTCAAAGGAATCTCGAAGTAATGAGAAACAGTTCCTCTCTCATTGATATAGTCCTAATGATATGATCGATCTCTTATCCCATTGAGTTTATCTCTCTCTGTTCCTTCTTGATTAATATTATTTATATTATTTTTTCCTTCCTTTATTGATATTATTTTCCACCATCCATCATGCATTTAGTCATTCCTATCACAAGCGCTGACAATAGGTGAAAGTCTCAGCGCTATGAGAAAAAATTGTTAAAATTGGTTGATTGTGCAATCCTATGGATTTTAAAACCAAATGTATTTGGAAAATAACTCTGCATTTTCCTGAATAGATTTTTGTGTGTGTATGCCATCAAAAAGAGGTGAGGAAACGTTGTTCCAAAATATGGTCCATCAGTATCGGAATTTCCTTGGTACTTCGATCTTAGATAAGGTCGTGACCTTGGACAAAGTAGTCTGAGATTTGCTTGTTGTTGCTTAAATCTCTCCAGTTTTGTTGTCTTCGGTCTCTATCATCTGATGATACATAGTCCCCACCACCACTTTACAAAATGATATATTGTCATTCTATTTTTTTTGTGCTCATCACAGCTAACTTTTACTATCACCACAAACTTGGCTTTCTTGAAACTTGCCCCAAGTTTCTCATATGCAAGTGCGAGATTTTTTACAATACCCACACCATAGTGCATAAAATTACACAAGAGCACCCCGAATTTGTTTTTTCTTGTTAGATTGAACCGTTACAAAGAGAAATGTGGACACAACATGACCATTATTGGTATAATAATTTGAACATATATCTTTAGGTTCTCGAATGGAATTTCCTAATGGATAAAATCCTTCATATGATTTGGTTGTCGATTTCTTGTCGCCCGAGCTACAAATGAGCAATGGATTTTGGATCCACCGGACCATCAAGGTAGGTCCCCATGATTTCTAGCAAATTATCCATCAAATACGTTACAACATGATAATTTCAACTTAATAAAGAAAAAACAAAATACCAGTAGACAGAAAATTCATGAAAGCCAACCAACAAAAATGCATAATGGTCATGTGACACCTATACGTATGGGGTTTGGTTCCATTTACCTTTGGTTAAGGAACGTGATTTAATACCCAATATATATTTTTGATTTGAGAAATTGTAGAAATCCACATATTTTGGCCCAGGAAACTCCAACTAGGCGCCCAGTCAAGATATCCATTACCTACTTTCTCTCGTCCCTCAAAAAACCCTCTCCGTCAACTACTTACCTTAATATGGATGCACGTTAGATATTCAGTTACAATATGCTAAAAAAGATCTCAGGTGATAATCCGTAGCAGTTGTAACCAAACCCAAACATGGAACAACCTGTGATATTTCATATCTAATCAAAATCCACGTGAGAAAGCAAAAATTATGTCCACCGATCCTGAACGAATCATCAGTGCACATAGGGAATGTTAAAACTCAATAATAGAATTTGCACATCACACATGAGAAAGAAAATCAACTTGCTAGTACATTGTCAGGAAAAACTTCTTCGGCTCGTATGAGAAGTATTAGTAAAGTTGGAACCGGAGGAACTCAAGGGCCGGAATGAGGAAATGTTTTGGAAACAAGTACAAAGATATCAAAGTCTTTTCACAGATTTCAATTATCATTTCAATATGTAGGTTGAAGGATGAAAATGAATAATTATTACAGATCAAAGGATAAATGAAATGTTTCATTTGGTTTTCTATTGTTTTTACAGGTTTTAATTCGAGGTCAAAGAAGCTAGTGAAAGGATTGCTGCAAATTGAATGTGGGATGAACCATCACATTTCTAAAACTCCAATTTATACCTGATATCGATATATAATAGTAATTAATATTTATTCAGTCCTTCCTAAGTCGAAATCCCTCACCATTGGTTTCCGGGAAGTGCCAAGCCCAAGGTCTAGTTTGCATATGTTGGGGTGCCCAGGAGCCTTGGAGTAGACTTCAACCTCATTGGTGTTTGAAACATAAATTGTCCCAGTACATTGTGGAAAGGATATCAAGCTATACCAACCATCCCTCCTTATTTTGAACTTGTCCTCTTGAACCTTTGTTAAGTGACCAATTAAACCCTCTATTTTCATTGTTTGTTCTGAAGGTTGGGAAATAATAAATTAATGACCAATTAGATTAATTTATTAGGTTGATTTTAATGGCCTTATACATGAAAATAACCTTTGTACCAAGTTTGTGGTGGTTAGGGTTAAGTCTTACAGTGTTTGTTGCAAGTTTCATTAAATATAGTCATTACTTCCTTGCGAATTTTGCATAGTATGCCTGTTANACTTAGGAGTTAGTTAAGATCAACTTGTGTAATATATCCATTAGGTAAAAGTGTGTTTCTTTAGTATGCATTAGTATGCATTTGTAAATATTCTATTCCGACAGTCACGATATGTTCTAGACATAGAGTGATCCGACGGTTCAACTTCTCTTAGATCATACCTACCATTGATCCCTGGCTTAACACCCAATTGGTCTGTGATCTCTATTTAAAGAGCATAGAGGGTCATTGGCTAGCTGATCAATTATGAGAATCTCATGTAACTTTCTTTCTTTTGCACAATAAATTGCTCTAAGTAGTTATTTGGCTGGGGTCGTGGACTGTTTCCCTCTCGAGGGTTTTAACCACGTGACAAACATCGATGTGTTGATTTGTGATCTATTTGTGTGAAATGGTTTCTAAAGGTGGTCAGTATTTTGGGAGTACCCTATGTACCCGAACATGGTATCAGATCTTTTATGAAGAGTCACTTTCGGTTTTGATCAGGATCTGGAACCGGTGTTGCCGAAACTTTGAAAGGGTTTCTGGTTCTAGATTTTCTATGCATTTTTGGCCTGTGGAAGATATTCCATTGCGTCCAGAGTGCTTTTTCTATTTAAAAATAGTTTTTATTTCACCGAAAACCGTTTTCGTTTGCTCCAGAAACACCCATTTCGAAAAATTTGAAGGTATAATGTTACAGTGAGGGATTTGTTTTTTTTAAATCTCTCAGATTTTATCAGTTTATCATTAGATGTTTTATGTTTTAGTCTCGGACTGTTGTTTTCCCTGACTGCGTATGCTCTTTTTCGTGCACCTTGTGCGATTGCGGCGAATCAAAAAAAGTAAGGGAAAGTTTTTTGTCTTGTCTTCTCGGCTACATATGCTATTTGCCGTGCACCTTGTGCGATCACGACAAATCAGAAACAATGAGAAAACTTGAAAACGTAGACTTTCTGGGTAAGCTAACCAAGATCTAACCCCATTGTGTGGAAAAAGTTTTTTTATTTTTGTTTTTTCGCTTTTTTTGTGATTTGCAGGAAAAGAAAGCAAGCACAGAAAATGAGAGAGAAGAGTAAAAAAAAAAATCCCCCTTCCTCTTTCCATAGTTTTACGTACCTTTTAAACTTAGCTCACTTGGTCCAAAGTTTCTTTACACCTTGATAAGTCTTGAGTTCAAGTCTTATCAAGCTACCTTTTAGTGTATGCAATTTCTATTTTCAAGTTACTTTATTGTAAAAGTGCATCTCACATTAATAAAATAAAATAAAAGTAGTCACTTAAGTCTTTTAATTTATCGCCGCAATATTTAAAAAGTCACATTATTGTAAAAGTGAACATCACTTATTCTACAAAAGTCTTTCACTTCAAATAAACATTATTGTAAAAAAGTGATTGTCAAAGGTTGATCTTGGGAAGAGGGGGCTTCTTTTTTTAGTTGGTCAAGTTATTATCTGCCACGTCACTATTGGGGACATCTTTAACATTTTCTTTGATCAAGCATATCTTCATCATCCAGAATCAGTTTTAAATGCCGTTTTTTTTAAACTGCATATTTTTTCGATCTCTTTGCCACCAGAAAGTTAGTTTCTATTTTTTCAGCCATTATTTTATAGAATGGCCTCCCCTTGTGATATTATACTTACAAGTTCTAACTATTTCTCATGGAAATCTTGTATGGAGGATGTTCTATGAAGTAGGGTACTTTTCAAGATAAACTCAAGGAAAGAAATAGAACCCACTGATGATGATAAGAAAATTAAATGGGCAAATAGATGTGATGAAGCTCGTGGATTGATTGGGATGTCAATCTCTATTGATTTGTGATTCCACATATCTGGAATTGATGAACCTGATAAAGCTTGGGAAAAGTTGGAATCTGTGTTTGGTAAACACAATGAAATTCGGGGTCATCAAATTGAGAATGAGTTGGTTTCCTTGAATCCAAATGATTTTTCTTGCATTCAAGACTATTTATCTAACTATAAAAGCTTAGACTATTATGTGTAGAATGCAAGATTAAGAAAGAAGACAAACAATGTATTTATCATATTCTTTCCAAACTTGGACCTGCATATTCTATTTTTGTATTTACATTCTACTCCATGAAAGAATCCTTGACTGCAGCCAAATATCAAGAGCCTAGTCTTGAATCCTTTTGTGATTCCTTAATTAGAGAGCAAGATAATCTCATTCATCTTGAAATAATTAACAATGCAGATACATCTAGGAAAGCTTTATTGTCCCAACAGAAAGAAAAGTCCAAGCCTCCCAAGAAATAGAAATTTTTTAATAATAATCAAAACAACAAGGGTCCCAAACCCTCTCAGTCAGCTCCTCCCTTAAAAACTGATAAAGGATCCAAGCAAAATGGAAAGAAAAATGAGCATCATTGCAATTTTTATGGGAAAGATAATCATGATGAATCTAAGTGTTTTAAGAAAATGGCATCCTTGGAAGCAGCAATGAAGAAGCACCACATCAGCTTAGATTCATCTTCAGAATCTACCTCTCATGGACATGCACTTTGTGCTTTTGGTTACTCTTATACTGCATTGTCTTCTTCTACTTCAAATGAATGGCTCATTGATTCTGGAGCATCTTATCATATGGCTAAGGATAAAGCCATCTTTTCTACTATGCATGAATGTAACACCAAACAAATATTTGTTGGTGATGATAGATCTCTAATTTTTGTAGGATCTAGAACAGTTGCAGTAGAAAATGGTCATTTCAGTGATGTACTATGTGTTCCAAAAATTTCCTGCAATTTGTTATCAGTCTATCAAATTACTCATTCAAGTGAAGGTAAAACTGTGACATTTACACCTCACCAGGTTGTAATCAAGGATTTTAAAAATCCTCAAAATATCCTTGCTACTAGAATTGTTGATGATATTACCAGGTTGTACAAATTTAACAACTTTGGGTCATCACCTTTTCCCTCGGTTTTTGTTGCTCATAGTGATAACTTGAGCAAACTTTGGCATGAGCGATTTGGTCGCTTAAATTATCGCTCATTGCAACAACTATGTAAAGACAATATGGTGACTGGTCTTCCGCTGGTATCTTGTAAGGATGGTGTTTGTTCTGGTTGTGTACTCGGAAAACATCATCGGGATAGTTTTGAAAAACGTGCCTCTAAGCACGCCTCGGTTCCCTTGGAGCTTGTGCATAGCGACTTGTGTGGCCCTCTTCCATCTGCTTCATTTTCTAGTTTCAAATATTTCTTAACTTTCATTGATGACTACTCCAGACGCACTTGAATTTAATTCTTAAAACTTAAGAGCGAATTATTTAACATGTTCTTGGCCTAAAAGGCCCTTGTTGAAAAACAATCTGGTCATCAAATTATGAAGTTAAGATCTGACAATGGAGGAGAATATGTTAACAACAAGTTCACTACTTTTTGCACTGAACAAGGAATCCAACAACAACACACTGTTCCATATACACCACAGCAAAATGGTGTAGCTGAGCGAAAGAACCACACTTTAAAAGAAATGGCTAATTGTATGATCCAATCTAAGGGATTAAGTCTTCAATATTGGGCTGAGGCCATAAATTGTGCAAATTAAATAGTTAATCGCACACCCACTAAAGTTTTACAAGCTATAACACTGGAAGAATCATGAAGTAAAATTAAAACCAGATGTAAGTCACTTTCGTGTGTTTGGTTGTGAAGCATGGGCTCACATTCCGGATGAAAAACGGAAAGCATTGCAGCCTAAAAGTGAAAAGTGCATACTTGTTGGATATTCTGAAGATGTAAAAGGTTATATACTTCTTCAGACACATTCTCATGATATAATCATTAGAAGAGATGTTAAATTTGATGAAAATCTCTTGGCCTGCGAGCCTAACTTGGCGGGTGTGCCATCTTTGGCCTGTGAGCCTGATTCGGCGATTGTGCCTTCTTCTTCCAGCTTCCTTGATAGTTTTCCAACTCCAGTTTCTGATGATGACAGTGAGGATGAAAATCCACCTCCGCCTTCTCATGTTCCTCCAATTGCACCAGCACCAATACTTCCTCGATGGGTCCGTTCAATATGTGAAGCAGTTGGTGATCTTGCCAGTGATCCTAGAGATCAACGACAAACACGTTCTCAGTTTCAACGAGCCTCTTCTCTTTTGGCTCAAGTTTCCAAGAATCATGATCCAAAAACTTTTGCAAAAGCTTCAGTAAATCCAGATTGAGATGCAGCTATGGATGAAGAATATCGTTCCTTAATGGCGAACGATACTTGGGATCTTGTTCCTCTTCCAAAAGGAATAAAACTTGTCAGATGTAAATGGGTTTACAGAACTAAGTATGCATCAGATGGAAGTGTTGAAATACTTAAGGCAAGGTTAGTTTCCAAAGGTTTTTCCCAAGTTGAAGGGATTGACTACAATGAAACCTTTGTCCCTGTAGCAAAAATGAACTCCATCCGCCTTGTTCTTTCCCCTGTAGCCTTACATAACTGGAAAGTCCATCAAATGGATGTCAAGTTTTCCTTCTTACATGGTGATTTACATGAGGAAATTTACATGGAACAACCTCCTGGATATGTTCAAAATAACTCTAGCCTTGTCTGTCTCCTTAAGAAATCCTTATATAGCCTTAAGAAAGCTCCTAGAGCTTGGTATGCCAAAATTGATAGCTTTCTCCTTGACATTGGTTTTTCTAGATGCCATTCTGACCCCAATGTCTATACCAAGAAAGTAGGAAACCATCTCATCATACTTGTTCTTTATGTTGATGATCTTATCCTTACTGGTAGTGACCCTAACCTTATAATCCATGTGAAATCCAGTCTTAAGCAAAATTTTGAAATGTCTGACTTAGGACATTTGCATTATTTTCTTGGTATCTAAGTCTTGCAAACCAAAGAAGGAATCTTTCTTTCCCAGTATAAGTATGCTTGTGACCTTCTTCGTCGCTTCCACATGGAAGATTGTAAACCAGCCCCTTCTCCCTTCCAGTCTAGAGTCAAACTTTCTGCCACTTGTACTTCCCCTGAAGTAGATGCCACCTTGTATCATCAGCTTGTTGGTAGTCTTTTATACTTGACTCATTCCCCTCCTGACCTTTCCTTTGCCGTTGGTCATGTTTCCCATTATATGCAAACTCCTCATGAAAGTCACTAGAAAGCAAAAAAAAGAATACTTCGATATATTCAAGGTACAATTCAGTTTGGGATTCATTACAGTGCAGGGGGGAAACCTTTGTTGGTTAGTTTCACTGATTCAGATTAGGCCGGTGATCCTGATGATCAAAATTCTACTGCAGGTTATGTTTTCAGTCTGGGATCTGGACCTGTCACTTGGGCTTGTAAGAAACAAAAATATCTTGTTCTTTCTTCACCAGAAGCAGAATATCAAGCCGCAGTTAATGCCAGTCAGGAAGCTTTATGGCTTTGACAGATCCTTTTAGAGTTTGGATTCGAGCAACAATAGCCTACTCCACTTTGGTGCGACAATCAAAGTGCCATCAAGCTTGCCAAATATCCAGTTCTACATCAGCGTAGCAAACACATTTAGCTACACATGCACTTCATCAAAAATCTTGTTCATGATCGTGTTATTGAAGTGCTCTATTTCCCTATAGATGATCAAGTTGCAGACATCTTCACCAAGTCTCTTACAGAAGCAAATTTTTCTAAACTTCGGTCTATGTTAGGAGTTCAGGAATGTGTCCTTAAGGGGGGATAGGCTCTAATTCCTCCTTCCTTCTCCTAATAGTGTCACTTTTGTAAATCCTTGAATCCTATCCCAAGTTGTTATTAAGGGGGGATGTTAGGATATTTAGACACTTAGGAGTTAATTAAGATCAACTTGTGTAATATATCCGTTAGGTAAAAGTGTGTTTCTTTAGTATGCATTAGTATGCATTTGTAAATATTCTAATCCGATGGTCACGATATGTTCTAGACATAGAGTGATCTAATGGTTCAACTTCTCTTAGATCATACCTACCATTGATCCATGGCTTAACACCCAATTGGTCTATGATCTCTATTTAAAGAGCATAGAGGGTCCTTAGCTAGTTGATCGATTACGAGAAGCTCATGTAACTTTATTTCTTTTGCATAATAAATTGCTCCAAGTAGCTATTTGGCTGGGGCTGTGGACTGTTTCCCTCTCAAGGGTTTTAACCACGTGACAAACATTGGTGTGTTGATTTGTGATCTATTTGTGTGAAGTGGTTTCTGAAGGTGTTCGGTCTTTTGGGAGTACCATGTGTACCCGAACAATGCCCGATTCCAAGAAAGGTACATTACAGTGGTACCATCAATATTCCCTTGGCCCATCCTGTCGAAATAGGCTCTCTGTTGAATAATATTGCAAGTCACCTCTTCTAATTAAGAAGAAATTTGCATCCATGATACTGTCACCTACTAGTTATGATTCCAAATGGGATGATGAGGAAGCATCCTATTCTGATGATAATGTTATTTATGTCGATGGAGATGAAAATTCATGTGACATGTTTGCATAGAGAACATAATTCCTAATCCGTCATATTTTAGTGTTGTTTATGGCAGAGTAGTCTGCGGAAGGAAAGCACTAGAAATTTATACTTCTGATTACCTCCAAAGATATCAAGAATTAAGCAAAGAGGTCCATGTAGAAGGAGAAAGTCGACATAAGTCGAATTGAACGAAGACCGACTTAGTCGATCAACCGACTAAGTCGAGGGACCGACTTAGTCGATCAGCCGACTAAGTCGGTCGGCTGAGTAAACACAGTGATTAGAGTCTGTTAACTAATAGTCGTGTCGGTTCGGTGAACCGACAGGTAGTTATGATTGTAACTGTTTGTAACCTGTATATATTAGGCTGTTGAGCCACACAAGAACTAAGTTCAGTTCTTGGCTTTGTATGATCTATTGAGAATAATATAATCTGTTTATCCTATCTGTTCTTGTCTCTTGTATCTGTGTATATTTTTGTATGTATTATTGGTAACCTTATGTGATCTGTAAGATTACAACATTGGTTCCGTTGCCGGTAGTACATAACTGGAATATATGCTCACATATGATACCAGAGCAGGATATCAAGGACTGGTGGGAGCGAAAAATTGCTAACTATCTACAAAATTACGTGAGAAGGAACAGATTGACAGTCGCAGAAGCAAAAGCCATATTTTTCACTGAGACTCACGAAAAGTTTGTCGAATCCGTGCCACATCTACTAAAGCAGCTTTTGGATGAGAAAACTGGACAAGACTAAAGAAGAAAAGTTACTCCAGAAACTAATCCGAGGAGGGCGTACGAATCTATCGGAGTGGTTCGAAAAGATAGCCGACGACTTCTGTGAGGAACAAGCAGTCGAAGAAAGGACTTCTGTGGAAACTGTTCGACAGAAATTTTTCACACAAATTACTGATCAATTCTTGTGCTCCTTGCTGACATTGCTGTTCAAGTTCTTAATAGAAAAAGGAGCAGGCCATATTGTCGAAGCTCGACCACTATTACGTGAACCACCCTCAAACACTAACTGGACGGAGAAGCAGAAGCAGTGGGAAAAATTCATCGCTGAAAGGGAGTGGGAATATTTCCTGAACAAATAGACAGCATTATCCGAGCTTTCTAAAAAGCGTCGGGTAGGCTATGGGGGGGTAGCTGGTCGTGTGTCGGAGAGGGAGCATAGTGGATACCAGTTGACTAGACTTAAGCCAGTAATGAACAGTCAACCGAAGAGGAATTGATAGTATTGTATGAAAGTATGTCGGACATTAAAAGAATCGAGAGGGACGAACGACAACAAAGAAGGGAAACCAGACGTGAACGAGCCGACGAGCTGTGTCGAGAACAAAACCCTAGGGAGACCGACCGAGATGAGAATCCGCCAGAGTCGGGTCATGACCGACACGAAGAAGGCGTAGACGAAGACACGGCCCCTAAGGCAGAGGAAGTGTGGATAGAGCAGCAAGAAGATCTCCAAATAGTGATCCCTGATGAAGTAACCATGTCCCCTGCCAATTCCCATATCGTAATACAGACTATTATTGAAGACGACCTCCGACTGAGAGCTGGTGACATCACAATCTGGAGTCGACTAGGTGATGAACCGTACCCGAGATGACACCTTGTTATACGCCGACTGGTCGAAGGGAACTGGGTGACCTTTCAAATGGCACCCTCCTTTCGTAGTATCCACTTTCTCCTACCGACACATGAAGGAGCACCCCCCCTGCCACATACAACTTTCGAAGAAAATCACGAGTTAGACCTGAGCACGCAAAGTGACAGTGGGTCACCGAGAAGACAAATTATCAACAATCCGCTCTACCACGAGAAAGAATCAACCACCGACGGAGGCACAAGTTCAGCTGACCAAAACCCCATCGTCACCCCTACAGGTTCGACTATATCATCGACCCCACCTCTTTCACCCCCACCCACACCTCCCACCCCGCCAACTTCAGAAAGTAGTGACAGTGACTCCGACATGGGTCATGGATCTGCTCAGATTCCCCTTTATGAGGGTGACGAAGACCCCAGACGACAGTGGTTTGTCTGCGAGTCGATATGGGAGGCTAACAAACTAACAGAAGAAGACCGACAGATAGCCCAGTTCGCAGGAGCCCTTTAGAAAAGAGCTCTCACATGGTATATGACATTTACCGAAAGGCAACCTAGAGCAACAAAATCAGAGATAAAGGCGCAATTCCTATCATTTTTGAAGACTCCAGACGCTAAACACCTGGCAGCCAAGAAGCTGAAGACGACCCAACAGAAGCCAGGAGAAACAGTCCGCGACTACGATAAACGATGGAAGGATCTATTGAGTCAGTTGGACTATGTCATCGACAAACAATTACTCATTCAATGGTTCCTTACAGGACTTTCACAGAAATTTCACCGACACATCAGTCTGGAGACCTTCAAGTCGTACGAAGATGCGTTGACAAAAGCATTGCAGGTCGAGATGGATGAAGACATACCTACCTGCCCGACTGACCACCGCTTGGAAGAAGAGCTGAAAATATGCAGAAGTCCTTGAAGGAGCTCACACTTAAGAACCAAGACATCTGGTGTACTAACTGTTCAACAGCCGAACATACAAAATATAACTGTCGATAGCAATTCAGTCGACAAGATGTCTGTTTTGTACAGACAAAGGCATTTTGAGACATCTGCCAGGAACGAGGAGACCATTCCACCGCTGACTGTACTTACAATATGAAGAATGGAAAAGCTTCCTAGTGTGCTATATGCGAAACTGCAAATCACAACACGGCCGACTGCCATCTTAACCTCAAAAATAGAAAAAACTACCAGGTCGTCTACCAGACTAATGCTGTAGCACAGAACACAGAGCAGAACAATAATAATACTCAGAATGGGCAACGAAATGATGGCCGACGCTACGACCGTCAGAATGACAATCGATGACTAGGGTTTGGAAGAACAGGTCGATTCGTTGGGAATCAAGAAATACAAAGTCGTCGACCTACTCAATGCTTTATTTGTTACAAAGAAGGGAACAGATGTGCAGACTGTCCGTACAAGGACAGGACTGATCTTAAATTTTGTACACATTGTGGTGTAGGCGATCACTCCTTGGAGGATTGCCCTACAATGTTGGAAAAAATCAGAGCATTATCAAGAAACTGGCGAAGGAGATAGCCATTACCAGAAGGAACATCAAACTGCAGAAACGTCAGCAAGGCAAAGGTAAGCGTAAGCTTGTCCTTGCTGACTCCACCGATGACGAAGACGAACTGGCAGCATCAGCACTCGATATTGTCGAGGATGCCCGAGCAAATAAGGTAACTGTTGAAACCTAGTTTCAACGTTTTGTTGAAGCAGGAGCACCGAAAGGTCGGCCAAAGAAGGCCAAAACAACACCACTGTCCGAAGATGTGGTCGACCTGGTGACGACTCCTCCCCCTCCATCTCCAACTAAAATAGTCGAGGAGCAAGCACCAGTGCAGCAGGCCGCCATTTCCCCAGAAGTATTTGAAAGAGTTATCCCAGAGGCACTCAGGGCCAGGGCCAGCACGGACGTTGAACTCAAATCCTTCTTTCAAACGCTACCTGCAATATTCCAGTCAGCCCATACAATAAAGACAACAACACCCCTGAAAGCCAGCAGCAAGATATATGCCCAGCAAACAACAGTATTTACAAGGATCCATGATGGTGGCGATGTATCAGGCATTGAACAAACCTTCACTGACTACCGACCGGAAGAAGACATTATGTCTTCCGACCAAAGTTCCCAACACCATTCTCCATCACCACCAGGATCAGGAAAACCTCCCTCCCCACCCCCACCACCATCATCTCCACCACCTCCACCACCGCCTGATTCACAGCCGAAACCACCATCATCTTCACAGCCGGAGGTGGACATACCACCTCCCCAAACACAAAAAACCCCGACCACTGAACCAACCCCTCCAACACAAACCCCTTCGACCTCTGATCCACCTTCCACTTCTGCAGGTCCTCACGACAAACCACCAGAGCAAGCAAAGGAGACAACAGAACCTCTTCCTAGACCCGCTCAGCTAAGGATTAGCTTACGGGATGTAAGCTCATTGACCGACTCAGAGGTCGGCCACTTACTCAACACCCTAGCAAAAGAGTCGAAGAGGAGGATGACCAGACTAAGGGAACAACTCAAGGATAAGGAGACAGAAGAAGTCGAGTTCCTCGACAAATGCAGGTCTCTTGCTCAATCCATTATTCCAGGCCCTGTCGAAGTAGCCACAGATCGACATTTGGAGAGGGCATATCAGATATTGGAAGGGATGGTATCGACCATCCAAACACACCTCCAAGAGACCAAAGCAGAACAGAAGGAAGAAACTGCCCGACTGTTGTTGGCCCAACACACTGCATTTTCAGAGGCATACAAGGTCTTACAGGACCATATGGAGGAATCTATTGTCACTGAGGAAGTACTCAGAGATTGGCCAACACACTATGGACAGGTATACCAGTAGACAAGACAAACCAGACAAGGCATCCAAGCTCTAGAAGCTCGGAAGTCTACAGAAGCTAAACTAAGGCAGACCGTCAAAGAGCAGATTGTCATGGAAACCAACAAGCTGCAGAAATTAGAACGTGAGGCCCATCAGTGGGTTCAACAGGCTCTACCTAACCTGGAGAAAGTTGAAAACCTCTGTCCCCACATAAAGAGACTCCTCCAGGCTGCAGACGAGCAAAATCAAATCTTGGGCCCGACCATGGAAAACATAGCAGAAAAATCCATGTCTGAAAAGATGTCGATCCTGTCAAGTCTCACTACCTTGACCATCGATATCGAGAAGGCATTACAGAGCTGGACTGACTTTCAACATCAATTAGCCATCACAGCCCCATCCATCATCGAAGTATGCGTTCAGCGATGGCCGACCATCCGCCTACATAGTCCTCAACAGGAGCAAGTCTGAAGAGTTCGACAGGATTTCAATTTTGGTACCTCCCTCTTTCTTCGGGACGAAGAAATGTTTTGTTTGTGGGGGAGATGTAGAAGGAACAAGTCGACATAAGTCGACTTGAACGAAGACCGACTTAGTCGATCAGCTGACAAAGTCGAGGGACCGACTTAGTCGATCAGCCGACTAAGTCGGTCGGCTGAGTAAACACAGTGATTAGAGTCTGTTAACTAATAGTCGTGTTGGTTCGGTGAACCGACAGGTAGTTATGATTGTAACTGTTTGTAACCTGTATATATTAGGCTGTTGAGCCACACAAGAACTAAGTTCAGTTCTTGGCTTTGTATGATCTATTGAGAATAATATAATCTGTTTATCCTATCTGTTCTTGTCTCTTGTATCTGTGTATATTTTTGTATGTATTATTGGTAACCTTATGTGATCTGTAAGATTACAACAGTCCATGAATTCTTGACTTTTCAAGAGTTATGTGAATATGAGATTGGAATACTATTCATGATATTGGAACCCTTTGGAAACTCACATTAGAATATAATTGTGGAAATTAAGGCCAGCAATAGATTAATTTTACTCACAACAATTATCAATTGATCATGTAAAATCACTCACAAAAGAGACTGAATATGGAGCTGTAACACTAAATTGTATTAACTGAGTGTACAATAGCCAACCATGTNATTGTAGAATCTTGTCTTCACTCATGCTTTCACAGCATGATCAGCAATCCCTAGCAGTGATTTGATATTGCTGAAGGTCTTCTCACAAAATTCTTTGGTGAATATATCAGCTACTTGTTCTGAATATGAACAAAAGAGTAGGTGAATGGTGCCATCATGCACAAGTTCTCTGATGTAGTGCATATGGATCTCAATGTGTCTGGTTCTCTGCTTCTGAACTGGATCCTTGCAGATTCTAATGGTACTCTGGTTATCATAGNAGCATAAAGCAGGCTTACCAAAAATAAGCAAATCCCCCATAGGTGTAAAAAGTTGATCCCAAATCTGTCATGGAGCTCATGAATTGGAAAAAAGGAATAGGAAATCTAAAGAGTGGTG
>LPNX010583079.1:965153-975942 GCA_001517045.1 Pseudotsuga menziesii | reverse complement strand
GCAACCATAAACATTGAGTTGCTGCATTAACAACTCCTTTGTACTCTGCTTCTGTAGATGAGAGTGCAATGGCACTCTGTTTCTTGCTTGACCAGCTGATTGACCCTTATGCAAGCATGAACACATATCCTGATGTGGACTTTTTGTCTATGCTATCAATTTCCCAATCACTGTTAGTAAATCCAATCAATTCAAGATCATATTTTGCTTTATAGAAGATCCCATGTGTCCTTATTCCCTGAACAAAGTTAAGGATCCTTTTGGCTGCTTTCCAATGGATCTCTTGAGGCTGATCCATGAATATAGAAGCCACACTTACTGCATAACAAATATCAGCTCGAGTATGTGTCAAATACAGCAAACATCCAATCAATTTCCTATACAGTGTATTGTTTACCATCGGTGAAGAATCAGCTTCTTCCAGCTTCGCTCCTGAAAGGAAAGGAGTTTTGCTTGCTTTGCAATCCTTCATTTTGAATTTGTTCAAAAATTCCAAGGCATATTTGTACTAGTGCACCTTGATTCCATCTTTGTTTTGAGAGATATCAAGCCCCAAAAATTGACTTTAAGAGCCCCAAATCTGTCATGGAGAACGCTGGGTTCATAGCTCCTTTTAAGGAAGCAATCTCAGCCTGTGAGATTCCTGTAATGAGGAGGTCATCAACATATAAAAAAATGATCATTAATGAACCATTAACTAACTTCAAATATACATTTGGATCTAATTTGCACCGAATAAAATTCAGTGATAGCAAGAAGCTATCAATCTTGGCATACCAAGCCCTGGGGGCTTGCTTTAGCCCATACAATGACTTTCTCAACCTGCACACAAGAGAAGGGTTAGTAGAAAAACCTTGAGGATGCTGCATATATATCTCCTCAATGGTATATCCATTCAGGAAGGCACATTTTACATCCATGTGATGTACCTCCCATTTCCTTGAGGCTGCAATGGCTAGAGCTAGCCTAATGGAATCCATTTTTGCCACTGGGGAAAAGGTCTCATTGTAATCTATGCCATGAACCTGTGAGTAGCCATTGGCTACCAATATGGCCTTGTACTTCAATGTTTAACCATCATCATCAAATTTTGTCTTATAGACCCACTTACACTGTACTAGTTTTCTCCCTGGGGGAAGATCCACTAGCTCCCATGTGTTGCTCTTCTGGAGTGAGCTGAACTCCTCCTCCATGGCTGTTTGCCATCTTGGATCTCCTGCTGCTTCTACATACTTTTGAGGATCAGAATCCACCATCAAATATCATTTTTCAGCAAACATAGGATCCTTCATGCACAGACCATTCTCAAACTGAGATCTAGTCCTTCTTGGGTCATTGGGATCCCCAGCTAGCTCACCTGCTGCATGTAGTGTCTTGGCTGCCCATTTTGGCCTTGTGGGGATGTTAGGGTCTGCAATAAACTCATCTCCATCAGACAAATTAGAATCAGCATGTTCAACAAACTCTTTACTTACTTCTTGAGGTTCAGGTGGTGAAGAGGCTTCACCAACTTCCACTGCTGCAAGGGGTTCTTCTTCAAACTGAACACACCTTTCGATGAAGGATTTATTTGTGCTCAAATTTATCAACTTGTACCCTTTTGAATCTTCAAAGTATCCAACAAAAAGACACTCTTGGCTTTGGGGCTGCAAAGCCTTGCTCTTCTCTGTTGGAATTCTATCCCAAGCCTTTGAGCCAAAAATCCTGAAATGGGTCACATCTGGCTTGTGCCCACTCCATGCTTCGAAGGGAGTCATGCCATCAAGCTGTTTGTGAGAAACCCTATTCTGAATATAGGTTGCATAGTTGATAGCTTCAGCCTAGTACTTTGGTGGCAAAGTTTTGGCCTCCATCATGCATGTTGCCATCTCCTTCAGTGATCTGTTCTTCCTCTCAGCAACACCATTTTGCTGTGGTGTGTAAGGGATAGAATGCTGCATATGAATACCTACATCTGCACAATAGTTAATAAACCCATACTTGAAATACTCACCACCATTGTCAGATCTGAGGGCCTTGAGTTTCCTTCCAGACTGGTTTTCAACCAAAGCCTTAAAGACTTTGAATAGGCCAAAAAATTCAGACTTGTGTTTCAGGAAGTGAACCCAGCAATACCTGGAAAAGTCATCAATAAAGGTCAATTCATATTTGGCCTGACTAATGGAAATATGAGGGAATGGGCCAGCAACATCACTGTGGATCAGCTCGAGGGGTGCAGAGGTTCTCTCATCACTAGCTCTCTCAAATTTGTGCTCTGGGTGTTTTCCTAGGATACAGCCTTGGCAGACTCCTTTGAAAATTTTTATCTTGGGAAACCCTATGACCATCTCTTTTTCACTAAGATCTGATAGATATTTGTAGTTTAGGTGGCCAAATCTTTCATGCCAAATCTTGCTGGCTTCATTAGCATGAATGAGAAGAGCAGAGGGGTTTGAGTAAGGTAGGAAGTGTGAGAACATGTATACCTTTTGAGCATGATTTGCAACTCCTTTTGCAATGACTCTACCACTTGAGATCTTTGTGATCTCAACTTCATCGGGGGAGAATATGACCTTCTTAGGAGACCTAGTGTGGGTCATCTGGTACACTGACAGGAGGTTGGAGGCGAGACCAGGCACATACAGCACATTGCTGAACTTACCATGATCAAGATCTATCCTTCCTTTGCCTTTACTTTCAGTGAGAGAGTCATCTCCCAGTACAATAGATGGTCCTTTCAACATGTCCAGTGAGGAGAAGGCCTCCTTAGTCGAAACCATGTGTCTTGAAGCTCCAGAATCAATGATAAAACTGAGTGAGCTTGATGTGCCAGCAACTAGAGCATGAACTCTCTCTCTGTCATCTGAACTTGATCCTCCTTCTCTCTCCTTTGAACTTTCTGGAAGGGAGATTCCATTCTTCTCCAAGAGTTAGGTTAGCATGTCTATCTGCTTTTTCATACAAGAGATTTCAGTGTGATTGCCCTTATTGCAGTATGCGCACTTGTTCATTTCACCTTTGTTTTTCTTCTTCTGGTTATTCTTCTTGGGACCTTGTTGATCCTTTGGAGACTATTTCTTGTCTCTCTTTTGCTCAGGTGGCTTTTTAGCTTTCTTTTTGCTTTTTGAATCCACTATTGAATCTCCTCCAATCAAATCTTGATCTTTGGATGGTTTGATGGTGCCCATCATCACCAGCTTGTCCCATTCTTATGTGAGAGATTCCATGAAATCTGCAAGGCTAGTCATCTTCCAGGCTCGAGCTATCAGTTTTGTGGCATAGAAGGTTGAAACAAACACTGAATAATCAGGGCCCAGCTTCGATAGGATGGCCAGTATGAGCTGATCATATTTATTTTCAATACCACACTATTTCAGGTGCAAAACTAGTTCTTTGAACTTGGAGAAATATAGCTGCAGGGATTCAAAGCTCGTTGGACTCAGAGAAATCAGCTCATTTTCGATTTGATGTCCCCTCATCTCATCTGTCTTTCCAAAAAGATCAGAAAGCTTCTCCCATACTTCATTCGGTGATGTCAATCCATCAAGATGGAAAAGGAGGTCTCTGGAAATACTCAGGCATAAGAGGCCATAAGCCTCATCCCTCCTGTTGTGCTATTTTATCTTCTCTGCAGCTGCATTGGGCTCTGCTTCTATTGCCATAGTCACCCTATAGAGGCCTTTCGCTATCAACAGTATCTCCATCTCTGCTTTACATTCAAATAAATTGAAGGGAGTCAAGATAGTTTTCTGTGATTGATCCATAGCTCTAGAAAATCTGTCCTGGCTGTCAGTAGAAGGCTCCCAGTCTTTGATGTCGAACCTGCAAAAAAAAATTTGAAGGAGAGAAACAACCTACAATCGCTCTGATACCATGTCGAAATTAAGGCCAGAAATAGATTAATTTTACTCACAACAATTATCAATTGATCATGCAAAATCACTCACAAAAGAGACTGAGACTCAATATCATTATTAAATATATTGGTTCATATCCAAATGAAGAACCTAAACCATATTTACAATCACCATTTGAGCTTCATAATGAAGCAAAAGACAAGCACAATTGGCTAGATGTGAACGAAAAGACTTGGTGAAAGGTCAAGACACCATATCTCCATCACATGAACATAAATATATGATGGAATGGTATGGTCACCATTCAGATGTTTGTATTCCCTTATATCATGATGAAATTGTATCCACATCAGAGGAGAGGTTTGAAATGCTTGAGTATTTTGGTGTTGAGGTTCAAATATGTGTTGTTAAGGATGAATGTAGTGATCAGGATGAATCATTGAAAGGATTTTTGCATGATCCCACATGATGGATGAAATCACATGTGGAAGCACACTTTGTGTTGTTAGTGAGACATTGATTTATTGGGAGATCATATCCCTAGTCACTAAAGAGAGGAATCATGAGCCACCCAGCTCTCAAAGTGGTGAAATGAAAGAAGTAAGAATCATGTTGAATCAATTGAAACTTGCATTGCATCCATTAGAGGACATAATTGAAATCCTTACTGATAAGGATTGTGAAACAAAAGAGTAGCGTTTACATTAACTCGACCCTACCACCAGTGCTACAAAAGAACAATTCATAGAGACAATTGAAAACCTATACATGGTTGAAGGAGCACCTATTGATGTGTGCTCAAGTTTCAATGATACATCTACTAATGGATGCCCACCTATATATGTTGGTGACATATAGATTCCACTTAAATAATTTGCTGCAAGAACAAATTTCCACAAGCATAAATAACTTATAGTAGCTAAATAAAAGGTCCCAAGATCGATTTCACCTTCACCACATGAACTTCATGAAGTTGATCTTGTGATGGAAGCTACAGAGAAGGTTCCTCTACAAGAACCAATTTTCATGTGGGTTCTTTGAATATGGATGGAAAGAAGATTCAAGAGGACCTGAATATTTTCCATGAAACACACGCTTTAGTTTCAAAAATATGTTGGAGCATGGAGGAGACATCTTCCATGGAGGACATGGAGAAAATAAAGAAATAAATATACAACACTAAAGGTAACATTTTGAGTTTGCTTAACTCTAATAGATATTATTTGTTGCATATTGTTGATATGTATCATGGAGTAACTTTGAAATATGCAGAAGAAAATGGCATGGTCACAATGAATTAAATTCCACCCGAGATTCTTTGCAGAGTTTCCAAAAGTCCCTTCAAGAATATCAGATGTAGAATGAACAACTTCATAAGAAGTTGCTAAGATCACCTCCACTTTCCTCTCTTTCAATTAGTCATTCAATGGATGAATGCATTCATGTTTGAGAGGAGTAACCTTGTGATATGGTGTATCATGATGTATGTTTCAATTTTCAAATGTTTGAGAAGGATGCAAGAAAATAAAATGAAGAGCAAACACTTGCACTATTTCGAAGAGACTTGGTGTTGCCTCTTGGTGAAAGTTGCATAGTTTTGGAGGAGGAACAAGATGCTACACTTGATGAACTAATAAAAGGATACAAGGATCCATCAAAATTTTTGGTTGATGAGTATTGTAGAAGTTTCAATTTGGTTCATGATCCTTCATCCTAGCACTTTATACTACAACCATAGAACATGATGACAATAATTGAGTGAAGGGATTCTTTCTCTTGGTGACATGTGAGGAGCAGGAGGTTCTCACATTCATCAATGGTGATTTGATAAGAGAACCGTGCCCTTATCAATATCAGTATAGGCATACATTACATTTTTTTATTCTTCCATTCATAGTGGTTATTGCATGACCAGTGGCAGAGAGTTGAGCCATTGGGATTATGCACATGTAAAAGCCACAATTTTTCCATCTGAACTTCACAGTTGTAGGATTTATTCATCCATGGAATTGATGGATGGGTACTTGTTGGAGTTGTGCACCTTGGAGGGTGTAAATTTTTCTTACACTAATGGAGTTTCAATAGACACATCCTACATATTTTGTGAGCAACATGGAAATCTATGGTTATTGGAGGATTCCTACAGTTTTCTTAGGACATGGGACTCACATATATGCCATGTCAATAACAAAGTTATGATATCAAATAATTGTGTGCATCATGAACATAAGTATTTTTATTCTTAGTGGAGAAGGTTCACAAGGTTTTGTACCTACAATGAAAATTAGCATAAATTATTGCAAGGGCCTTCACAGTTTTGATTTTGCACTAGAAATGTTGATCTTCCAATGTGGTGGTATGATTTACACATACTTATTTTAATTTTTTATGATTATAGATATTTATTGTTGTTACTAATGTTTGAAAGGATGCACATAACACCATGGGACCCTAGCATTCTTTGGAATGAAAACTTTCCAAAAGTGACAGGAACATTTCGATCCTTGTAGAGGATTCACTGGGATAGAAGTATTATTCTCAGTTATCATAACTGGGTTGAAAATTTTGTTGAAGGAGGATTAGTCACTAGGGGAATGACTATAATCAGAGTGGCGTAATAGAAACATTGTGTACCTTTGATAGTTATCTTGTAATTGAGGATTGAAGTCATTGGTTGGCTTCATAGATGATTGGAGTTGGTTCTTACTTGAGGACAAGAAATTTTGGGAGAGGAGGACTGTAATCTCCACATTTTTCTAATAACACCATGGAAAACCCCTATCCATCTAGAAACCCATAGTTCCTAGTGGAGAAGTAAATTAATTAATGAGGGGTCATTTTGATATATTAATTACCCATAGTATTTAAATTTGTTAAACTTTGGATTAAAAGTGTATGTTAAAACTATAATATTTTGCAATAATATAAGTGGATGTGCTAGGTGTCCAAGGTGGAAACATGGGGTCTTATGGAACCAATGAGTTGTCATAATAAATGGGAACCAGGAGGAAATCAAGGAAATATCCATAAAATCCAAGAAAAGATAGAATCAACATAAAAGCAGTCATCCAGAAAAGAAATGCAAAAGGAAGGAAAGTGCAGAAACACATGACATGATGAAAAGAAAGGAAACATCAGGAAATCAAGGGGGGTGTGGTTTATAAAAGAAGGAAATGAATAATAGTTATGAAGATAAATAAACAACAGAAAAGAAAGGAGGGCACAGTTTCTAGAGGAAGAAAAACTAGTCAGTGGAAAAGCAGTAAAGCAAGAAAGAGGAAAGTAGGAAACTTCCTCATCAGTCAATGATGGTTCATGATGGCTATAGGGACCACAAGCCACATATTCAATATTGAATAAGAACCTACCTAATATTTTAAAATAATTGGATCACACCAATGTCACATATTTTCATACTCCATGTTTGTGAATGAGAAAGCTCTAAGCTAATTCTCTAGGATTTGGAGGTGTTCCCTTAGCTAACTGTGGGAGATATGCCCCGTAGTAATTGTTCTAGTATTATATTATGATTCAATTAAAATATTTGAATCCACGTTATTCCTATTATAAGTTCTTATCCATCCCATTCCATGAAGGATTCGAGCCTCCAATATCGATGCAGATAACTATGTAGTTTATGTTCGATCCAGAAGGAGTTTCAATTAGGAGGAAAGAAGTAGGATGATTGTGCCCCTTTGAGAGAGTTATTAGTTTTTTTAGTGCTTCAAATGAGTGGCCTAATGATAATTATTCACTTTGGGTTCTAATTCAACATTCTCACCTCTTCTTGCACTCTCTTACTAAATAAATTGGTTCCTATGTTATAAGAATCCTAGAGTTGAGCTCTCTTTTAAATTTTGGGATCATATATACTTAAATGCAGATATAGATATGTGATGGATACTTTATTTTTTCATAATTAATGTGTATAATCTCTAATACATGTTTGATCATAATTTCATGAGCCTTTGAGTATTTTTTAATGTCCATATTTCCAAGCTTTCTCTTTATGCATTAATAATTGACAAGTTTTATTGTAATTGTTACTAGAATCTATCTATGAGACCAATTTCAAAATATGTAAGTCATTGAATATCCTTAATAATTTATTGAAACCAACCTTGTTGGTGAATACCCACAAACAAAGCCTTGTCAACAAGGGTTCCCACTTTATCGACACCCAACCAACACGATCTCCCTGAGCATCGACCCAAACAAGTTTTACCCTGCTCGAAAACACCCATAGAGAAAATGAAGTCTCACCTGAGATGTTCGAGGGAGACCTGTCAGAACCATGTTTTCGGCAGTAAGGAGGAGGATTGGGGCATCACATATTTATCAGCATAACTATCAGATCTAGTAGAACCATTTATCAGATATCATAGTATTCATCATAGATCTATCTTTTCTATCATAGATCTAACTTATCACATCATTCAACTATTCATCGCATCAGTATAGCATTCAATCATAGATCTAATAGATCGTAGCAACTGTATGGCATTCATCATTCATAAAATAGGATCATAGCACCATATAAAGACAGAAAAACACATCGCATCATGTGCAAGAGGAAAAAGGAAAATAAATGATTGAGCTCAATATTTGTTGTATCATATTAATTTCATTGCAACAGATCTAAAACAATAGTCTTATTCCTCCACAACAATAGAAATATAAATCCACAGAGTCACTCACAAAGCACCAAAAAACTCAGTCTCGTCTCATACATATCCCATGATCATTATATACAATTTCAATTCTAATCTATATATAGGATTGCGCCTTTACATTCAATGTTCCACTTCTAACTAAATTCTAACTGATTTAACCACTAATGACCTATATCCACAAAATATGGTCAACCGATACAAAAATATGCATAAAATATTCAAAAGTGGTTTATTTTCCACCCATCATGCTCCCTTTGAATTGCGTAGTGTCGCATGAGATTGCACAGCCTCCACAGTGCTGCGTAACTCACTTACCCAAACCCCTACCAATAGGCCCCCAACACATTCTTGTGGCTCATCCTCAAGCCATGTCAGTTTTCCATGGTATCTTCCACAATCCTGAAGAGTAGAAACCATCACATATGCATCGGTGTGTGACTATTTCCATATTTCCCAACTCGTAGTTTGGCCATAACTACTTCTTTCAATTTCAACTACAACAAATTCAAGAAAAAATCTAGACTGATGTAACCAGCAATGCCATCATGCTCCAGCTTCTCTAAATACTACATCCTCCTCCATTTGTTGTTGTCTTTCAAAAAATTGTCTATCGTCCTAGTCTGGAGCCCTACATCTGGCCACTTGGTCCTTCATTAGAGTCAGGCGCAACCCTCATCTTCCCACTTGGTCCTTCCTTGTATTCAGGCCCAACCCGCATCTGTCCACTTGGTCCTTTCAGGATCATATAGCACTGTTTAAAGGACTCAACTCCCTGATCCTATAGACTTAGTCAAATGTAGTTTGAATTTTGGTCCCCTCCAAATTCCTTAATAGCGTCTGAGTCAGTACCTCAAACTGACTGGGAGAAACATAACCAAGGATGACTTCTCCAGAGACTTCTATCTCTGCTAAACTAACCCACGTACTCACAACTTGTTCATCAATTTCTATTGAGAGAGCATTCTCACCCATAGGCTACCCCATATCTAGGAAGTTCTACATTTCCCCTTCAAATACTACTTCCTTACATATCGAAGCTTCCTTCAACAACCAAACCCAACTCTTCTACAACTTTGCTCAATGAAGCACTTCCTAATGGGTTTCATAAAACTACCAGTTCTCAGCTTCTAACACTAACTTCGATTGAGATGCCATCATGACTCACTCAGGTGCATCATTATGACTAGATCCTTCATGCGTGTGATAAGTACACCATTGATTTCTAAGTATGTCATTGATTCTTTCATCCTACCTTTCAGATTTTCTATCATTAACTGACGATGTCAACCTTGCCTTCGATTTTTCCATCATGCCTTTCGGATCTACTATCATTAACTAATGACGTCAGCCATGCTATTGTTTATGTCTTTGACAGTCGTTATTGAGTATTGATTTCACATCCATTCACCATCACTGAGTATCCTATACACTGTGAGCTACTACATCTATCCTTGGTAACCCCATCCCTTTTTCATGTCATGGCCCTATCTTCTTAGCGTAGCCTCTCGCAGACCCGCCATCTTTACCTGTCGTACAAACTTGGACCAGCAGACCACCTTGTCACAACCATATTTCCTCAATGAATCATGTTAGTTTTTCAACATTTAAGCTAGCATTATGATAAGATCTTTTCACTGAGAGAATAACAAGCACAGCAATCACATAATCACATCACAAGAGACAAGAGACACAAAGCTTTTAGGAGTGGAAACCATAAATGGAGAAAACCCCTCAACTTCCTCTAAGATAGTATCACCACAAGATGTGATCCCAAAACAGTAAGATGACCTCCCAACACAATAGCATCCTTCTGTCTTCTGTCAAGCCAAAGATTTCCTTCTCCAAAAGTGCGCCACACTTGAGAGAGCAAGAGAGCTAATTCACAAGTGATAAATAGAGAGACTCACCCTCTCTATTTATATTAGTCCGTTGACTTGAAGTGCACTCAACCTAATAATTACTACTCGAGCCTACACCTTAATTAGTGTATAATAACTCAAGTGCCCCTAAACTGGGGGGACTTACCTAATGACTTGATATGACTTGTTTACATTATTAATCCTCCCGATCAGAACATCGGGGCATGACCACATGACTCAAATACATAATAGAAACATCCCAGAATAAAGATCGGGTTACAATATATGAAATATATAGAAGAATACATTCCAAAGTTACATATACATCGACACTCCCTCTTAACTAGGAAGGTATTCTTTCGACACAATTTTCAGCACTGGTCTTCTTCTCTGTATCACTGGATCATGTTCATATTCAATT
>LPNX010583079.1:930594-963142 GCA_001517045.1 Pseudotsuga menziesii | reverse complement strand
TGGTCTCGTGTTCGTCAGGTACATCAACGACCCAATCATCTGACGATACATCGTAGCATCAACCGTCTCTGAAGAAGCATTACTCAATAGCTTCAGGTTCAATTCCATGGGTGTAGCCAAAGCATTGCAGTCCATCATCCGGAATCTCTTTAGGATCTCTACTGCATACTTCCCTTGTCCAAGGAAGATTCCATCTGTACTCTGCCACACCTCCATACCTAGAACAAAGTGCATCGACACATAACAGGAGCATCACTGGTCTTCTGTCTTCAACCTTGAAGCAAAGGTTGGAATCCACTTTACTCTCAGTAAAGCCTAGAATCATTAGTAATCTGCCCATCCTGTCGTATCATGTCGAACCTCAAGATATTCTGTAGTCACTCCCTCTGAAACGGAGCATCCTAATCCCTCTGTCTCTTGTACTCTATGCACTGAAACATTCTGTACCGGAGTGACAAGTAGCTTCCTATGCTACTAATGTTCTATGTGATCATCTAGTGTATAGACTTACATATTCAACCTTGTAGCAAAGGTTAAGATCTTCATCAGGTTCATCATGTATGTGTTTAAACTCTTACTGGCTACAAATGTCTCTTCGTAGTCTAGGCCTTCTTTTCATGAGAAGCCTCATGCTACGAATCTTGCTTTGTATCCCACGATGTTTCCATCTACTGCATGATGGAATTATGAACTTTTCTTCAGGTCTTGATACTGCGCTCTGACATCATTCTTCTTGAACTGGTCTTCCATTTCTTCTAAGTTACTTCTTCATGGCCGGAAGGTTCTGCATCAATGATGTCATTGCATTCATCATAATATTCTTTGTCTTGAAATGTCGTCACTTGTTCTTCAGAACAAGTCTTCATTCTTCTTTGCTTGTAGGCAATTATGTATGCAATATTTCCTACAAGTCAAATGCATTTATATGGTTAGAAACATTTCATAAGGAATATTCATACTGGCAAATACTTATGCATTAATATATGATCATGCAACTACTTTAGCCAATACAACATTCATCCATATCTCACTGAAACTTTCTAGATGCCTTCCATCTCTACCAGGACAACATTGGGATTGTGCACTAATCCAATATGTCAGCAAAGAGGTTTCATTCTAGATAAGTAGCAATGGAGAATTTGTATAGCCCCATGAGCTACTTACCCATCACATACATATGAGTAGTATACTGTCATTAATGCAAACATCCTATCATGCATAATACATCAACTAAATATAAACAAATGCATAACAAAACAATAATATGAAATGACAATTGAATACTTATCTTTATTTGTTTCGTGGGCATACTCCTTCTTGAGTCTTCAGCTTCATCGTCTTCTTCATTCATGATAGCATCGTTTCTTATCCAAATGATAAGGAGGATAAGAAGTTCTTCAAGAGTTTTGTTCTTCATATTCCTCATATGAATGAATTCCACGATCCTGGGAGGCCATTCAAGGTGGCTATCACCACTTTTGCATTCTTCGCTTTTTCTTTTACCACTTCAAGTAGCTTGAAATTCTGGAAGACCTTCAACAGCTTTGCTTGCAATAGGTAGTGCCCTGTAATGCACATGTGCAAGACTTCTATGCCAAAGCTCATTTGGCTCTACTGTGTCATGGATCAAGGATTTTTTTAGATATCCCTTCAATTTATACAAGCCTCCTTCTTGTTCTTCAATCACTACCACATCATCGATAGTATTTCCTTTTAGCCATATGATGACTTGACCATTTATGAATGCAGCCCGCATTCCTTTTGCATCAATGCTGAAATGGAGAGAAGGTTCTTCTTCAATCCTGGCACAAACAATACTTCTTTCATTGTTAGAGACTTACCAGATTCTAGCTTGTATGAAGATTCCCCACTACCTTTTATTGGACATTGGTAGCCATCTCCTAGTTTCACCTTGTGAGGTGATTCATGTTCTGATAGTCTTACAAAGGATTCCTTGAATCCCTTCATATGTTTGGAAGCCCCACTGTCTATAAGACAATCATCACTTCCATGAGTAATGTTACCTGTGAGAGCTGCTATCAGAACATATTCATCCTCACTTGAAGAATCTTCACTTTCATATCTGGATCTCTTTCTGGATGGTTCATCATCCTCTACAGCATGAGCATGATGTCTTCTTTGGCCTCGTCTCCCTCTGAAACTGGAACCTCTATACTCATGTAGGTGTCCAATCCATTTTCTTCAGAGAGATCATATACTTCCAGGATTGGAAGTTATCAACTTCCCCAAGCTTGTCACCAAGCTGATGTGATATATCATATTGAAATGAGAACCTCAACTGGAAATAGCAAAGGATTAGATCTTACCGATTTGAGGTGTCCGTCCTTGTCCCGGAGTTCGGTGATCTAGGGTTTGTCGCAGAAACCCTAATTTTCAAAACTTGGAATATTTTAGATATGATTGGATGAGAAGATATATCTCTTCAAATGGATCTGTCCAATGTACTCCTTTTCTGAAAACAGTGGAGGGAAGCTCCCGGAACAGGAAGCCCTAATTTTCTGATTTCTTCTGCAGAAATGTCTGTTACTGTTTCTGTGATATATCCGAAATTACTGATCCTCTGTGTCTGAAATTTCTCACTGAGGTAAAATCGCATGTCTTTGATCCAACACCATAGGTTTCATCAGAATTGGTTTCACCATTTGGGATTTATGATCCTTTTACCAAGGTGACCTGTTACAGGACTGTTCAGAACAGAGAAGTTGTACGGCCTGCCACGTGTCACTGGTTCATCTTCTGAGTCTGAACTTTGGACCATAGAAATTAAATTCCGTGCCCTTTCTGGAACATCTTCAGGAATTCCATTTGGACCTCTGTAGCCTAAGATATAGCAGATCTCCCCAGGTGTCCTGTTTAGGGATGAATTCTGGAAGAGGCTGGAACCCTAACTTGGAGAGATCATATCTCCCAGAATATAGCGAATCAGAGGCGTCCCTTTTTACACAGTGTTCATCAGGATTTTATCTTCGGCCCCTGCAATTTTTAGCTTCGTAGACTTCTCCAATCTCAGAATATAGCGACTGTACCAAAACCTAGCAGTTTTAGTATTTAGGGTTTCTCCTAGCTCAGGGTCAAACTAGGGTTTGACTTTCCCAGAGATTTACCCAACCAAATTTACTGATCCAGGTCTCTAAATTTCGGTTTTGATGAGGAGAAAAATCCTATGCTGGTCTCACCCAAAAATTCCTCTTCTGTAGAAAGCCCTAATTTCCACATCGAAACTGAAAATGCTTGAAATTGAATTCCGTATCGACAGAAAGATGCACCCTTCAATGGAGAGTCATCCTAGCATACTTGTGCTGAAAATCTGTGGAGGAAGATCCACAAAATAGGAAGCCCTAGTTCCTTTAGCTGCACAATGTCTTCTTCTCAGGTTAGCTCTGATACCATGTTAGTTTTTCAACATTTAAGCTAGCATTATGATAAGATATTTTCACTAAGAGAATAACAAGCACTGCAATCACATAATCACATCACAAGAGACAAGAGACACAAAGCTTTTAGGAGGGGAAACCATAAATGGAGAAAACCCCTCAACTTCCTCTAAGATAGTATCACCACAAGATGTGATCCCAAAATAGTAAGATGACCTCCCAACACAATAGCAGCCTTCTGTCTTCTGTCAAGCCAAAGATTTCCTTCTCCAAAAGTGCGCCACACTTGAGAGAGCAAGAGAGCTAAGTCACAAGTGATAAATAGAGAGACTCACCCTCTCTATTTATATTAGTCCGTTGACTTGAAGTGCACTCAACCTAATAATTACTACTCGAGCCTACACCTTAATTAGTGTATAATAACTCAAGTGCCCCTAAACTGGGGGGACTTACCTAATGACTTGATATGACTTGTTTACATTATTAATCCTCCCGATCGGAACATCGGGGCATGACCACATGACTCAAATACATAATAGAAACATCCCGGAATAAACATCGGGTTACAATATATGAAATATATAGAAGAATACATTCCAAAGTTACATATACATCAACAAATCATCCTACTGATGTGCAACCATTTTTCTATCATACCCCCTTACTCCAGCAGATTACCTCGTCACATCCCTCTTCCCTTAGTGCAACCTCCTGCTGACGTGCAACCTTTTGTCTATCGCACCCCCTTGTCGTGGGTGCAACCATTTTTTGTGGATAAATGGATATTATCTATTGATTCTCCTATCCTTTAACCTAGTATTTCCCCCCCCCTCGTGGGCCCACTATACCTCTTGCTACCTATCTCTAGTTATTCTCTCGCATTTTTTTTCCATTGCGCAGTGCTTCAAACAACGCGCCCTTCCACCCCTTTCTTATAGGGCTTGGTTCCTTGTTCCTTCAAACTTAGTCAAATGTAGCAGGAATTTTGGTCCCCTTCAAATTCCTTATGAGTGTCTGAGTCAGTACCTCAGACTGATTAGGAGAAACATAGCCAAGGATGACTTCACCAGATACTTCTATCTCCGCCAAACTAACCCATGTACTCACAACTTGTTCATCAATTTCTACTGAGAGAGCATTCTCACTCATAGGCTGCCCCATATCTAGGGAGTTCTGCATTTCCCCTTCGAATACTACTTCCTTACACAGTAGAGCTTCCTTCAACAACCAAACCCAACTCTTCTGCAACTTTGTCAATGCAGCACTTCCTAATGGGGTTCATACAGCTACCGATTCTCAGCTTATAATACCAACTTCAACTGAGATGCCATCATGAGTCACTTGGGTGCATCATTATGAGTAGATCCTTTGTGCATGCGATAAGTACACCATTGATTGCTAAGTATGTCATCAATTTTTCCATCCTGCCTTTCAGATTTGCTACATTAAGTGATGACGTCAACCCTACCTTTGATTTTTCCATCATCCCTTTTGGATCTGCTATCATTAACTGATGACATCATCCACACTGTCATTTCCATCTTTGACATTTTTTATTGAGTATTGATGTGATATCCATTCACCATCATGGAGTATCCCATACACTACGATCTACTTTGTCTATCTCGGGTAACCCCATCCCTTTTTCATGGCGTGGGCCTATCTTCTTAGCGTAGCCTCCTATGGACCTGCCATCTTTACCTGTCATACAACCTTGGCCCAGCGGACCACCTTTTCGTAGCCCTCTTTCCTCAGCACAGCCTCCTACTGACGTGCAACCTTTGTTCTATCGCAACCCCTTGCTCCTGTGGACCACCTTGTCGCAGCCCTCTTCCCTGAGTGCCACCTCCTACTAACACGCAACCTTTTGTCTGTCGCACCCCCTTGTGCCAGGCACAGCCATTTTCCATGGCTAACTAGATATTCTCTATTGATTATCCTACCCTTTAACCTAATATTCCCCCCCCCTCGTGGGCCCACTATAATTCTTGCTACCTATCTCTATCTACTCTCTCGCTTTTTTTTTCATTACACAGTTCTTCAAACAGTGCGCCCTTTCACCCCTTTCTTATAGGGATTCAAGCGGCTACCATTCACGAGATTTGGTAGTAGTGCTCCATCTAACTATTGAAATTGAACTGCACCCCCAGAAGTAATTGAATGAACAAGATATGGGCCTAACCAGTGCATTTGTAACTTACCTGGATTCTTTATGAACTTATTATTATATAACAACACCAAATATCCTTGAACTTGCTTTTAATGTGGTGATCATGCCATGCCTTCTGTCGATCCTTCTCAACACACTATTGGAAGCCCACGATGAAGCAGTCCTCTTCCAATTGAATTAGTTACATTGCTCTCTCCTCAAGTGCCTCTTCATTGCCCATATCGGTTTCTACAATGATGCAAAGAATAAGAACAATGTACTCCATAGGAATAACCGCCTCTTGCCCATATACCTATTTGAATGATGTATGTCCTATGAGCCTCTTGCAAGTGGTGCAGTATGACCACACTACCACAAAGATCTTCAAATCCTAGTAATCTTGTTTAGTATTACATACTTTCATCAACGTGGTTTCGAAGATTTTGTTGAACACCTCTACAGTTCCATTTTCCTATGGATGATATGGGGTACTTTTCTTGTGCTGTGCCTGCAACTCCTCTATCAGTGTTTTTACTGTGCAATTGATAAAGTGGCTACATTGGTTGCTCATCAATATTCTATGGCACCCAAACCGCGTCACAATGTTTTCAAAGATGAAATTTTATGCTGTCACAGTGGTGCAATCCACAACTGGTGCGACCTCCTCCCACTTGGTCAGATAGTCAGTCACTGTGATGATGTAGCACACATCGTTTTTCTTTCCTGGGGGGTTCATTGGACCCATAAAGTCTATATCCCATTTATCAAAAGGTTGTAAAGTTACCTGTGGTACAAGCAGCATCTCATCTCACCGCAATGGTTTCCCAACATGTTGACAGACATCGCAGCTCCGCGCATAGTCTGTAGCATCATTATGCAATGTAGGCCACCATATCCCAGCACGCAATACCTTACACGCATTATCCCTTCCTCCATAATTTCCACCCGCAACTCCTGCATGTGCTTCTTCAATAATTTCCCCTTGTTCATGAAGTAGAATGCACCGTCGCAGGATCTCATCAGGTCCAAGCTTGTATAATTGTCCCATGATCAGTTGGAAATCTGAATTCTTCCCTACCAACTATTTCTTTTAACTGGTCATCATCTCCTCTGGCACAACTCTGGTTTCTAGGAACTGAATTATCGGTGCATAATGGTCATCTGCGATATCAACTCAAAACAAATGTGCTTCCGGCAATCCATCATCAATATTGGTGGGCTCTTCACCTATCTCAATGCGGGACAAATGATCAGGACAAGCATTCAAGCATCCTGGTTTTGCAATTATTTCTAAATCAAATTCCTGAAAGATAAGTAGCCAACGAAAAATATTCCCCCCCAACATAGGCTTGTTGACTAGATACTTCAAAGCCAAATGGTCAGTGAACAATTTGAAGTGACCTCCCAAGAGATAATGCCTGAATTTATGCATTGCATATATCATCACCAACCCCTCTCTTTATGTGGGTGTGTAATTTTTCTTTACAAAGGATGACTTTCTGCTAGCAAAGGTGATCAAATGATCAATATATCCTTCTCCTAGTTGCACGAGAACCATTCCCAGTGCAATGGACGAGGAATCGACATGGACATGAACCTCCTTGGTCCAATCGGGGAACACAAGTATAGGTTTTGAAGCCATCTTGGCCTTCAATGTATCGAAGCGACTTTGACATTCCTAGATCCATATGAATGTGACATCCTTCTTTAACAGTTTCTCCATGGGCATGATAATCGCAATATAACCACAGATAAACTTGCGATAGTACCTATTATGCCTCATTTTCACGTGAAGCATCTTTGTATTAGTGGGTGTCGGCAGGCTCAGAATGAGCGCAATCTTCATGGGATCAACCAAAATCCCTTGGTTACAAATGATGTGACCCAACAGTATCTCGAATGGCGCACAAAAGATGCAATTCTTTGAATTTAATGCGATCTGATGCTATTGACACCTCTCCAACATCAAGCGAATATTTTCCAAGTGATCCTTGATCAATCCGTAGACTTTCCATTCATCCATATATACTTGTAGAAAATTTTGAATAAAGTATTTGAATGTAGCAATGACAACCCAAGAGAATACCACATGCAAATTCTTTAGCCCAAAGGGCATTACTGTGTACTAAAAGAAACCCCATTCAGTGACAAATGTGGTTTTGTGGCGGTCTTCCTTTGCAATTATGATCTGGTGATACCCAGAAAATCCATTTGTTAAGGAATACATTTCTTCATCACCTACTCCCTCAAGAGCCTCATTAGTGAAAGGTTTCAGAAAGGGATCATGCATGCAAGCATCATTCAGCTTCCTGACATCAACACAGATTTGTATTTCCCCAGTATTTTTATCTTGAACCACCATAGGACTTATCCATTCTGATTCTTTAACGGGCTCAATAATCCCTGCATCTAGCATCTGATCAAGTTCAGCCTTGACCCTTTCTTTATATCACAGATTCAAATGGTATGGCCTCTTTCGTACTGGTTTTGCATCTGTTTTTAAAGGGATTTTCATTTCTCCTAGGTCACCCAATATCCCCTTCATTTCTGAGAATTTTGTCAGGAACAAATCTTGAAACTCATGCAGGAGATCTCTGATCTTTTCTGTCGTCTCCTCGTCCTATTAGTCCCCAATATTAGCAAATTTTTTATTCTCCTCTGTCCCAATGTTAACTTTCTTAATCTTCAGCGGTTGAGTCATGGGATTCATTGGCACATCTGGAGCCGTGACATCCCAAATTCCTTAATTTTATAGAATATTAATGTCATGCAACTCATCATCATCTTCTGGCTCACCAGAGAGGTTGTAGCATCCCATCATTGATTGTAGGTGGAAATGTGCATGTGGGTCCACAAGATATGTGACAGGGACCACTTTCAAGACTACATCCCAAATTATTTGTAGCGCATTGTTAACTTCTCCTTTAGCATCTATAAAGCCAAAGGTATGCAAAAAGAAAATAGTCAACTCCTCTCAAGTGGCAATTTCTCTATGCAGCTCAATGGATATGTACCAAGACCTTGGAATTTCATCCAATGTGTGAATAAAAGCATGGAACCACTCATCCTTGGGTCGCGATGTCCACATTTTCTAGCATTCCTTCAGATGACTACAAGGGCTATTCTTCCCATCATACATACAAGTGTGATATAGCTCTAGATATCCGAAGTGCATGGTCATCAACTGTCAACACTATGCCCATTCATGAATAGTCTCCTTATGAACTACCCAACAGCATGTTAGAGTGGCCTTTAATGCTTCTCCTAATGCCAACAAGCATTGAGGCTCAAATACCTTTGCTTCATGTTGTCTCCTTTCACACACCTGGGTTACGTGGTAGAAATCTTCAAGCCACTCTGTGTGTCCTTAGGGGCAAGTCTCGAGTCAAGGATGTCACCTTGTTCTTGACTCCTCTATTTAGGCTCAACTCCTAATGAAGCCAAGGGGGGTAGACCCTATTAAGTTACTAAGGAAAAATTATTTCGTATGATAATATTAAAGAGTAAGTTTTTTAGGAGTTCCGATGTAAACAACAAATAACATGATGAGATAATCACAAGTAAGAACAAAAATGACACCCAATCACATATAAATCGAAAGAAATAAATAGTTGACCAGTGCCTTGAAAATGGAGTGGAAAAACAATTAAGAGTGCTTGCAAGTGCTGGAATGAATGTTGTTCAATTATATCTTGGTTAATTTTAAATTAATGTAAGAAGATGAGTAATTTAACTTAGGCGAGGGGACTCCAGATATACCCAAGGAGTACTTGAAGTATGTCCAAAACTAAACCCTGATGGCTACCCACAAGGAATATGTGGGCTGAATGGAGTCTCTAAAGCTATTGTTCATAATGCACCCAAAGGTGTAACAAATATCAATGCCCCGAGGTCACTTTTCAGGAGTTCCTGCTTTCGTTGGGTATTTTGCCACCATAATGGTTTGATTGAGGCGTTGGATTTTTTCCTGATGGTTTGTCAATTTGAGGAGAGTGAATCCTCATTATTCTAGTCACTCAATTTATTTTGATGCATCTTGACTGATCGAATGAACTGCAGCAAAGTACAGAGCATAAACACTGGAGTCTTTGTTATTTTTAGTAAATTTTAAGATAGGTGTCCTTGTTAAAAAGAAAACCCTCCAGGAACCTCTTTCAATCCAAGTGGATCTCAATCAAGGAATCAAGGAGGGTTTAATTTTATTATGGATAATGAAACAATTGATGAAAAAGGAATCAAATATACACAACGTCGGTTTTCTAATTAGTCCTACCACAGATCTCTTTCCCCTTGCGGGTCAATCAGGAAGTCGTGGGGTAAGTAGTATGATTAATTTTGAAATTAAAGTATGGAATAATGAAAAATGATATCAAAGTATACAATCCTACATGTTAGTACTAAACTCGAGCAGAAAAAAGGGAAAAAAGCAGAAAAGTGAAACGGACGCAAACCCCCCCTGGGGGGTGGGGAGTGGGCTCGAAAGAGCCTACTCAAAAAATATTTTATTTATTATTATTGGTTACAATATCAAAAAACTTAAATATTAGAAACCTCTTGTTCCTTATACGGGATGAAACCAATATCTTACAACTCTCCAAAAATTTTAAATTTGAGTGAAAGGGGAGACACCTGGGGGGATTTGAACACTCCCGAGGCCACTTTCAAATGGAAGATTATTTTATTTTCTGTTACACTTGATAAAAAATAGAAATAATTTTAGAATAACATATTTNAGTACCTTTGGATCAGCCTACCTTAACTCAAAAAAGATTAAGTTAAAACTAGCTAAACAGGTGAAAAAGGAACCAAGGAAAGCAAGCTTTCCTTGGGATCATGGATTGATGTTTGTGAAGCCAATTAAATATGCACTGATTTCTGGATTTAATCTTTTTAAAACACAAAAGGAAATCTAGAGTATGAAACCTACTAATTTTCCTTAACTTGCCATGCAAAACGGACGATTTCCTTATGCTAGATCTAGAATGCTTAATGATGATTTTTCAGAATTGAGATCTAGACTATGAGCTTTGAAATAGCAGATCTATGTAAATTTTACTTTGATATAACAGATACAAATGATAACAAAGCTTTCAAACACAATAACCAGGTAAGAAAATTCATTTTTTAAAGAAAAGAGAAGAAGAGGAGAGAAGGTCGGCTCATTGCTTGAATGGAACAAGCTAAAAGGAGGCCCTTTTGTGGAGCACTGAGGGACAGAGTCTTGAGATTATTGGATAAGGGATGGAGTCAATATTTATCCACACCTTTGTCCAATAGAGAACCTACAACTAGATAACACAAGCCTGCACAACACCTCGTGAGATCTAGATATAGATGTATAAAGCAACAAAAATGAAAGATCATGCAAAAATAATCTTATTTAAACATATAACTGAAATGCTTGAGCATACATAATATGGATAAAAAATATCAAGGAATATAACTTTCCTAGTTTACACCCTTACTTGATTCAAGCGAATCTTTGAAGCCAGAAAACAAAAGCAGCACATAAATTGGAAAGAAATTGCAGTTACCACATTAGCAGCATGACGCTGGGAATCCAAACAAACACATGCACTACATGGTATAGCTTCCAAATCTTCTTTATTCACAATAAAAATATAGCAGTATTGCAATGGAAACAAATCCTCAATCCAAATCTAATTAACTTGGAAAGTAGGAAGCCATGCTTTATTTATACACAAAATTGAAACCCCGACCGAGAAGGAGCACAAATCCCAAGGAGAGAGACCACTGCAGCTGAAGGAGATTCCATCAATGCCGATCTAAAGCTGAACTGAGCCTACTTGTCAATAGGGGGGTTGATTGATCTGACACATCAACCCACATACTGACACATCAATCCACAAAGATTCCAGGAGAGCCCACAAGTGTGGAGGACAGAGAGAGGGCACAATTCCCCATAAAGGATGTTGAATATAAACTCTAGATCTATCCATATAACCTCCTTCAATCAAGGATTTGTCAGATATAGTAAATCTGGTTCAGATCTAACTGATCTCAATCAAATCGGTTGAGAATCCACCAATCTCGGATTTTGGATTTGCTCCATTATTCATCAATTTATTAATTAAAATAATCAATAATTGATTTTTTGGGGTTTTCTAACATGAGTGAACTCAAAACCTGAAAAAAAGTGGGTCCATGGGTTTACATGGTGCTCTTAGCTTGAAAATGAGCACCTACATGACTGAAACTGATTATTTGGCCCACTTTTATTAGAAAACCAATTTTTCCAATTAAACTATTAAAAAATATCCTAAGTTTTGGAAACATTAAATTTTAATAAAAAACACTGAAAAAATAAAAAAATTTAAAAAACTTGAAAAAACCTAGGGGGGCTTAGACATGTTCATATGACTCGACCATGATGCCTAGCATGTTTATACATTGACACATAGACTCTAATAACCTCAATAGGCCTAAATGCCAATCCAACCACCCTAACTTTGGAGTTATGGAGTGAAAACTCAGAAATTATCCATCATTTATTCAACAACCAATAATAACTAAGGGAAAAACACCCCAGGCTGATCTGATTGACAAATAAAGTCTAAGAGACCGATTCTTTTACATACACTATCATGCTAGAACGTTTATTAAAACTCCCCCAAAGGGGTATGAACATGTGATATAGTACAACAAAGCTTCCCAGAAGCAAGACTGAAGGTCTTCTAAAGTCCGAACAAGTTATCCTTGTTCGGTTCACCAGACTCACTTGACAAAAAACCACTAAGTAAAACTTAGGTGGTAACACTTCAAACTCCTTGAGGAACCCAGATAGTTCTAGTAGTCGTTTGTATATCGACAACTTAATGATCTCATTCGTGACATGGCACAGTGACTGTGTGATCAGCCCACACTTTCTAAGTGATACATCATGCAACCAGTTTCGCCAATTTTCCAGCACGTCATTGGAATCAAAGGATGCAGAGCTAGTGCTACATCAACTCAGTTCTCCATCTATAGTAGGATGGATGTAATCCTCATAAAGATTGTAAATGTGATCCCATCCTCTCACGAATTCATCTTTGACTGGTTCAATATATCTCCTTCCTTCATTTGGATCCATTGGTGTAATGACTCGGATGTCCTGGTTCTCAAATGGCATCAACCAATTCTTAAAATTTATCATGGCCATGCTTTCATTGGCCCATCCAATCCCTAGAAGCATAGGATAGGAGTCCCCTCCATTAACGACTTCGATTACATCGAAATCAGCATGATTCCTCATACCTTTGACATCTACAACCAAATTCGACACACGGTCGATCGATTGAACTTTGGCCTGATTAGCCAATCTTAGCTATACGGGTGACCAACCAAGATTTGCCCCCCCATCTTCTACCATGTCTGTTTTTTCAAGATATTCAAATCTGACCCAAGATCCAAAATAACATAATCAACATCGTAGTCCCCAATATGGATGTTCATCCAGATTTCCTTTCCTGTCTTTTTCTTCTGTAAATAATTCACTGCAGAGTCCTGCAACTCTTTATCCGGCCGGTGCAACAACTTCTCAATTTCAAGCAGAACATCGGGATATATTTCTAGGGATAAAAAAAATTAGGAAGAACTGCTATAATGTACCATTCTGCCACAATGGTCTAGCTTCTAACAAAGAATCAAAAGCAGAAGGCATGCCAAAAATAGGTGTCTTACCAGGATTTCTTCCAAGAACTTTGCGGGCTTCGAAAAAGATATCTCTCTTAGTAGTGATATCAAACTATGGTTTCTTCTTACCTGCCAATTGCACCTGTGGTCGTCGTCCATCTTCTCTAGTCGTCGCACCTCCTCAAGTAACAATCCTGACATCAACATCCTCTATCTGTGGTTCTACTAGAATGGTTGCAACTGTCAACCCTTGATTCTAGTTCTGTGGCGGAGTCTGATTCGGTGGTGGATTCTGGTTCACTGGTGGGTTCATATGCTGATTGATGTTCTGATTGATATTCTAATATTTTTTGATTCTGTATTTGATTCTTGTCCTAGAACTGATTCCGATTCTCTAATAGCGAAACATTGTAGGCCTGCCATCTCACGATTAACTGAGGACAATTTTCAATAGTATGATCATTCACTGCATAGTACATGCATTGTAAATGGGACTAATCACTCTAATAGTGGCCAAATATCCCATAGTTAAAAAAATGGATTGATGCCCAACCTCATCCTCCTCCACGGTTGAAACCTCCTCTTACTTTGAATCCAAATCCTTCGCGGTATTCTCCTTGTTGTTGAGCTACCTTCTGCTGATACTGGGGTTGCACCATTTTTTGTTGTTTGGGATTTAGCTACTGCTAAACATAGTGCATTGCTTGGATGTACTACTGTTGTGGCAGAGCCATTGGTGTCTGAGTGTACTACGATCTCGGCATGAACTACGGTTGCAGTACAGCCTGCATCTTTGGTTGCGATGGAATAAACTGCATCTGCGGTGGCAGTGTATACTGGACTTGATGTGGTGCTATATCACCTGTGGCTGTTGCACCATGCGAGGATCTTCACCTTTCACAAAATATGCATCATAGGTCCGCTCTTGAAACAGATCATGGGATCGACAGTCCTTATCCTCGTTCCCAACTGAGCGACAAAAGGTGCAATATAAGCTTGTTGGCTTCATAACCATTTGCTGCATCTAGGTACAATCTTCATGTTGATGCCCATACACTTGACATATGCGACAACATGGCACACTACCACAACTCAATGGGTTCAGCACTCCTGAGAGTAGATAATTTTGAAAAGAAGGACAAGTATATTTCATGTGTCCATCCATGTGACACCGAGTGCACCACAAGCCATCATGTTCATCTTTCACTTTCTTGATATCCTGTAGTTGAATTTTTACTGGCTGCACCTAGATTTGGTTCATGCCGGCAGCTGTTTCTCCAATAGGTTAAGCGTCCAGCTTCATCACAATTTCCAAAGCCTCGCTATGTGTCACGATATTTTGTTGCATTAATGGGTGTCCGATATGAGGGACCAGTGCTGTAATGAACCATTCTTTATGTTGGATGTAACTCATATCAAAGTTGACCCATGCCATCAGTGTCTTAAACCTTTAATTGAAATCCCAAATGATCTCATTAGGGAATTGTTTAATTTCCTTCAGCTCTATAATGTACTGGGATTCCGATTTTGGTTTCTTGAATTCTTCAACCAGTCCCTTTCGAATCTCATCCAATTTCTTCACTGCGGTCCCCTATGGGATGTGTATGAATCTCATGTACCGGTCGAGCGGACAACCCCGGAGGGTGGTCGCAAACTACCCTTTCTTTACATCTTCATTGGTGGTCTATCTGGCAGTCCAGACTGTCTCACATAAAGGCCAATATTGTTCTAGGTCATCAGTTCCATTTCCATGGAACATAGGTGTTGGCTTACTTGGGAAGACCTGGGTTTACTTTATTGTACCAACAAAACCCCTAGCTCACTGGCCCTTTCGGCAACAGACCACAAAACAGCCTGAAGTCTCACCCGAAGTGATCTATGATGGGTTGGTTGAAGAATCAGGTTTCCTCAACCAGGTTTTTTGACATCCTAGTGCCTCGCAACTCTTCTTAGCCAGCTGGGCCTCACTGCGAGGCATTGTCTCTCTTTCTCACTGGCTTTGATAGGGAAATTAATCTTATCGCATCGCAGCTTCTAGGGCGATGCGCAAACTATCCCTTCTGCTTAACTCTTATCCTGCAATATCTCCCACTGCAGCTCATTTGATGGTGCGATATCACCTTTCGATGCTACGATATCCTCTACTGTAAAACTCAGTATGACTCTCAAGGTCCCAAGGCTTTCTCTCTCTTGGTAAAATAGCTCCGTTACCTTCAACAGGGTGTTAAACAGCTTCACGCAAGCTTCTACAACTTAACACACATAACATCATCTATATTCAACTTGCTGAACTAAATATATTGGAATCACTTAACACTGTAACTGTTACTCTGATGAATCAAGCACTGGTAACCTCATACACAGAATACTTGATACATTCAATTCACGTTAAACCCTCTATGTTACTGTAAACTGAAGGATAACATACATTCACTCAATAACTAATAAGCAAGTTTCATGTAATGAATAACATATAAAAAATAAGTAAACACAATCACATGAAACAGTCTCACAATACACGGATTTTACGTGGTTCACTTCCAGGGAGGAAGCTACGTCCACTGGACTGTGTTTATTATATCTTGAGAGGGTAAGAAGTTCTACTGCAACCTATTGTGCAGCTAGAGATCTTCTGGGAAACTCCGCACACACAGCCGGGAGCCCTTCTCTCTTAGATATATTCTCTTCTTATATTGTCTTCTCTTACAATATGCTCTTCCTCTCTCTCTCTCTCAACCCCTGCGGATTGTTACATTCATCCTCAAGGAGCTAGCTACTGGTTACAGTAAGATAACTACAGACTGAATACAGAACCAGAGCTCGATTGTATATGAGCTAACAGACCTACTGACTAGCTAATTGTCTGAATATCTAACCTTTTACAATACAAGATACATGCTTTTATAGGAGGCCCGAAGGTCTTTCCATTACAAAACTATGGGCCTTTCCCAATAGTAACCCAAAATAAACCCTAACCGTGACAGTCGACCTATCTGTACTTTGAACTGCCGCTTTCCGTCACACCACAGCTCTCTGCAGTCTTCCACGCTTCCCAGGGTTGATCGTGGGTACTGGTGCCGCTTCCTCAGTCACTCCCCTTCTGTCCTTTGTCTTTAGTACCTCAGACTCATTGCTCCTTTTCCATTTATGAGGGTAGATGAGCCCTCCTGTCTTCGTTGCTACCTTCAGTGCAGTGGGTGAGCTCTCTCTTCTTGGCTGCTGCCTTAAGTGCAGTGGTTGAGCTCTCTCTTCTCGGCCGCTCAGGTACTGTTTCCTTTGACTTACTTTTTGCTATATAGTAGCTTTTCCTGTAGCTGCGGGACCCTGCTCGAACAATCCCATAACACTTACTTGTGGCTCGTCCCTGAGCCACTAACAGATGGTTTCTCTTGCTGTATCTTTTCCTTGGCTTCCTGCGAAGTCCTTGTAAATCTCTCTCGAAGTCCTATGACTTCTTTCTCTATAGATTCTACAAAACTCTTGTGCCACTTCAAGCATAGCTTAACTAATGCTGGAGTCTTCTGTGTCATCAATTTCACTCTTGCTTGTAGTGAACTCCTTAACCTTCTGCTTCTTCGATTTGTTTTTCTGTTTCACTTTTCTTCTCAACAAATCACTCCAGGTATTCACACTGCCTTTGATCTTCATATTTTCATTTCTTTGCCTCGGCAATCTCTTGTTCTTCTCTTAGCTAATGAGATAGGTCATCTTCCTTCTCCCGATGCCTTCTTTTTCTCATTTTTACTTTCTTCCTGCTGGTAGATTTCTTCTCATCATTCTTCTGCTCTGTTTTCTTATCTTCAGTGATCTTCTCGTCTTTCTGCTTCTCTATAGCAAATACTTTGATGACATCTTCTACATCCTGCACTTGACTCCTCATCCTTGGCGGCTGTCTGACCTATGATGTACCTAATTTCACAACCTTTGGCGGCGTCGTCATAACAGACACGAGGCCACCATGCTGGAATCGTTGCACAATGTCTTCTAAGGTTCCATCTTGGACAGAAACCACTCGGTCCAGTACTCTGGACTGGCAATGGCTGCGAAATTGGGGAAAACCAGCACTCTGTAACTGAAGTATCTCTGCACAAGTACAACTCTTCAAATTGCTCTATAGCTCTCAGAAATCGCAAAAATAACCCTTTTGTATAAATGATCTCTGTTTTTATAACGAGGTAAATAATCTCTGAAGCAATGGTCATCTAGGCTAGACCTGTCGGCAGTATTAATTGCATGGACAAGACGACACCCGTCATTTTGATCCTCATTAATTGTTGAAATCCGATCCAATTTCCCTCGAAACTTGTACATAGGCATCGGATATCTCGACCAAGATTTACCAAATATGGGAAAATCATTGTACTGTTTCCAAATCTAGGGCAACATATGCAAGTCATATCTTCATTAACTGTTTGTTAGAACGCAAAGTGACTGGCCCTCTGTTCCTTTTCAAAATCGTCTACGTGGCACGTGGAAACATATCCTTGCTTCGATTCCACACCGCATCACTTGCTTAAAAAATACTTACTCAAAATTTATTTATTTATTTATTTATTTATTTGGGTGTAGACTACTTACCGGTGCGATGCCTCCTTTCAAATACACTAGACATATGCACTTTCATAAACTGTCTGAGTTAGGGCTGGGTGGTGGAGTGGCTATCACTATAAAGCTTGAGCCTACTACCATCAATCAAAGTGGGAAGAAGCTCCCCGTCCAGTTTGCTGAGCTAAACGACACCTCCTTCTGTAACTTGCTGAATCTGATATGGCCCCAACCAATGCATCTTGAACTTTCTTGGAAACTTAATAAACTTACTATCATAGAGGTCTCCTGTCTAAAAAGTCTTACTCTTAATGTGCTTGTCATGCCAAGATTTTTCTCGCGCCTTATGTACTTTCTGATGAAATCTTGCGATGAATCTATCTTCTTCTAAGGCAAGCAGCTGCGCTAGTCTTTCATTCATCGTATCTATATCATCCATCCTGGTAATTTGAACAACTCTTAAACTGGGGATAATATATTCCATAGGCATAACAACCTCTTGTCCATACACCAAGCTGAAAGGTGTGTGTCCTGTAAGTTTCTTGCATGTAGTCCTATAAGCCCATAATATAGCGTTAACCCAGAGGTCCCAATCATTTCATTGGCTGTTACAGATCTTAGTAAGAGCATTTTCTAGAATATTGTTAAAGGCCTCCACCATACCATTAGCTTGTGGGTGGTAGGGAGTGCTCTTATGGTGTTGTATCTGAAATTCCTCCGTCAAGACCTCAATAGTGGGATTCAAAAAATGTGTGCCTTAATCGCTCATCAAAATTACTGGACATCCAAATCTACTGATGATGTTTTCAAAAATGAACTGTGCAGCTGTAGCAGCATCACAATTCCTTACTACTTTTCCCTCTTCCCATATGGTGAGGTATTCTATTCATGTGATGATGTATCTCGCACCAGTTCGTTTTCCTGGTGGGTTGATAGGACCCATGAAATCTATGGCCCACTTGTCAAATGACCGCAGCGTAATCTATGGTTGCAGTGGCATTTCATCTTTCCATGAAGGTTTTCCTACCCTCTCACAGATATTGCAGCATCTAAAAAACCCCTTAGCGTCTTTATGTAAAGTAGGCCACCATAATCCTGCAGCTAGGATTTTCTGAGCAGTCGGCTTTCCTACGAAATGACCTCCTGCGACACCTGAGTGTGCTTCTCTGATAATGGCCTCTTTCTCATGCGGCATAATGCATCTGTGCAAGACTTCATCTGGACCTAACTTATATAAATGTCCTGCGATCAAAGTGAAGTCTGCTACTTTGACAACTAACTATTTCTTTTGTTGCTTAGTGAACTCAACTGGTGCCCACCCTGTGGTGAGAAAGTGAATAATATCTGCGTAGTACTCGTCTGCGAGTTGGATAGAAAACAATTGCGCAACTGGAAAATTATCTTCTAAGTTACTTGGCTCTTCTCCTGAATCGATCTACGATAGATGATCAGGTGCGACATTTAATATTCCTGGTTTTACAATAATTTCAAAGTCATACTCCTGAAATAGGAGTAACCATCTGTAGATCCTTCCTCCTAATACTAGCTTATTGACCAAGTACTTTAAAGCGGAATGGTCAGTGAACATATTGAATGGGGCACCCAACAGGTAGTGCCTAAACTTCTGTAGAGCATACACCATAGCTAATCCTTCTCATTCCGTAGTGGTGTAGTTATTTTCTGCAGTAGATAGCTTTCTGCTTGAATATGCGATGTCATGTCCCCATCCCTCAACTAGCGAAGAGGACGCGACGAACACCACAATACAGACGGGCAAACAGCCCCATGAACATAAACAAACATCAATGCTGGAATTAAAACTTACAATCATACATAGATGCAGAATGAATCAACATTTAGCGGAAGCAACACACATACATTTCCAGCCTAAAACATGTTCATCATAATTCACTATGCAATAGATATAAATTGCAGAGACAAAACAGCCAAGATTACTTATCTTTTGGTGAAGAATTCACCCCACAACCAGCTACATCATTGCAACGTTCCACCCAACCATAGGCCAGCGTACTCATCAATCTCTTAGCAACATTGCCACCCCCGAGCTGGGCATGATTCCTCCAAGGATAAGGGTCAATGCAGGATTACACATAGCCAGGGGACACAAATAAGCAAACCAACACAGCTGGGTTTACCCGGCCTTGCACAATCGGCCAAGCCATCACAGTCCGAATACCAACCACTGCATACTCGCAGCATAACAATCCCTTCACAGCCCTGTGAAGAAGGTAAAGACAACCAGGGATAGTCCCAACAAAAGATGAGCACCGCTCAAGCCCACAAGGAAACACAGAGTTGTTTTTGGCCCTAGCGTGGCCAAAACAACTCAGCTGCGACCCAAACCAGGGTACTTCAGCAGCCACAACACACAATGAAAATGACAATAATAATCCACAGTCCACAATGGATAATAAACAACATTCCCAGCGCATACCTCAGCAGAAAATGGCTCACTATGAATACCCAGTGGCCCAAAAGCAATTGGACACCACAGCCAACCAAATACACAGGGAAGACAACAGTCCCACAACATAACAGCAACCACAATCACCACATAGGGCAAACAACAGTCCGTCCTGGACAATTAAGAAAACGGAAAGACTTACCCAGTACCCCACTGGGGAAGGAACTACATACTCTCAGCCTGTGCATGAGGAGGGACAGCTCCGCTTATGCACACACATGGAAAGACAACCGTGAGAGTGAATCGCTCCTCTCTGCACACAGATGAGGAACAGACAGACCAAATCCCTACCCGCGTGAGTGTAGCAATGAAGGTCTCCCGCCTGTTCCTGAAGAGAACCCTCCGCGTGAAGATGAACAACCACGGCTCTACGTGAGGATGAATAAAATCACCACCATGAAGGTGAAGACCATGCGTGAGGAAGAACAGACAACATCCTCTGCGTGAGGAATGAACAGACAGAATGGAGAATGGGGAGCATGGAAGGTCGCGAGAGAGAGAGAAAGAGATTGAGTGAATGCAGTCGTGGGTGGAGTGTGCATGTGGGAAAGGGACTGATAGTCCTACCACCCCACTCCCAAATACCATAACTGCCTCAACCACCAGCAGTCATAACTCCTCAGCTACCCAACAAAACATTAAAGAGGTTGGAAGAGGTTGGATGAGACAAAAAGGGTGACAATTCAACAAGGTGGCAACACATGGGTTTTTCCCCCATAACCAAGGTTTGACATCCCCCACCCCTTATCCTTTGGAACCATGCCCTTTTCACTCAACATTGCACTGTCGTAGCTGGTTGTGGTTTATTTTAATTGATGTGCGTGTTTACATGATGCCAACCATAATGTGCCGGATAGCACAATATACCATCGACAACTATCCCTTTTTCCGAAACATACACAACCAAATCGATGGTGGGTCTTTTGCCTTGAGCTCCTTACCACAATTAATTACAATATATACATCATGCAAATGGGTTCAAAACTAGGGACATTACATGCGATAGGGTGATCGATACCCCCTTCTCCTGGCTGAGTTAAGACGATCCCCAGTGCGATGCCAGATGCATCCACGTGTACATGAAATGGCTTGTTCCAGTCTGGAAATACTAAGATGGGTGCTGTAACCATATTCTCTTTAAGGGTGTCTAGGCCGTTTTGGCATTCCTCAGTCCATAGGAATTTCATGTCTTTTTTTAACAGCTTTTTCATAGGTGCTGTGATATTTGCATAACCCTTGATGAATTTTCTATAGTACTCGGTGTGACCAAGCGTTGTCCTCAATTTCTTGATTGAGTTGGGTGCTGGAAGATTTACAATGATGGAAATCTTTGCAGGATCTACCATCAAGCCTTGTCTACAAACAATATGACCCAACAAAATACCAAATGGCACACAGAATATACATTTCTTCATGTTAAGAGGAGACAATATAAGAAGAGAAGAGATCTAAGAGAGAAGGGCTCCTGGCTGTGTGTGCGGAGTTTCCTAGAAGATCTCTAGCTGCACAATAGGTTGTAGAAGAACTATGTACCCTCTCAAGATATAATAAACACAGTTCTGTGGACGTAGCTTCCTCCCTAGAAGTGAACCACGTAAAATCCGTGTGTTGTGAGACTGTTTCATGTGATTGTGTTTACTTATTTGTTATCTGTTATTCATTACATGAACCTTGCTTATCAGTTATTGAGTGAATGTATGTTATCCTTCAGTTTACAGTAACATAGAGGGTTTAACGCGAGTTGAATGTATCAAGTATTCTGTGTATGAAGTTACCAGTGCTTGATTCATCACAGTAATAGTTACAGTGTTAAGTGATTCCAGTATATTTAGTTCAGCAAGTTGCATATAGATGATGTTATGTGTGTTAAGCTGTAGAAGCTTGAGTGAAGCTGTTTAACACCCTGTTGAAGGTAACCGAGCTATTTTACCAAGAGAGAGAAATCCTTGGGACCTTGAGAGTCATACTAAGTTTTACAGTAGAGGATATTATAGCATCGAAGGCGATATCACACCGTTAGAGGAGCTGCGGTGGGAGATATCACAGGATAAGAGTTAAGCAGAAGGGATAGTTTGCACATCTCCCTAGAAGCTGTGATGCGATAAGAGTCATTTCCCTATCAGATCCAGTGAGAAAGAGAGACAGCGCCTCGCAGTGAGGCCCAGCTGGCTAAGAAGAGTTGTGAGGCACTAGGATGTCATAGAACCTGGTTGAGGAAACCTGATTCTTGAGCCAACCCATCATAGATCACTTTGGGTGAGACTTCAGGCCATTCTGCGATCTGTTGCCGAAAGGGCCAGTGATCTAGGGGTTTTATTGGTATAGTAAAGTAAACCCAGGTCTACCCAAGTAAGCCAACAAATGGTTCCATTGCTGGGACAGTCGGCCTATCTGTACTTTGAACTGCCGCTTTTCGTCACACCACAACTCTCTGCAGTCTTCCATGCTTCCCGGCGCTGATCGTGGGTGCTGGTGCCGCTTCCTCGGTCGCTACCCTTCTGTCCTTTGTCTTCAGTACCTCGGCCTCATTGCTTCTTTTCCATTTATGAGGGTAGTTGAGCCCTCCTATCTTCGTCGCTGCCTTAAGTGCAGTGGGTGAGCTCTCTCTTCTTTGTCGCTACCTTAAGTGCAGTGGTTGAGCTCTCTCTTCTCGGCCGCTCAGGTACTATTTCCTTTGACTTACTTGTTCCGATATAGCAGCTTTTCCTATAGCTGCGGGACCCTGCTCCAACAATAGGTAGCTTCATATTGTCTCCTTCCATCCTAGATATTCATCCTGCAGATGTTTCTTTACTACTAGATGTCGTCTGTCACATTGGACATGTCGACATAGATTGCGTATATTTTCCTGATGATGGAGTAGTCCGTGGAGGTGTGGACATGTTGCTACCAGGGTTTTAGCTTACTTCCACCCTTGGCATAGCCTGGGTATGCTCATCCTCTTCGTTGCTATAGGGCCACTTCATCCCGTGTGGTTGTCCTTCATGATATTTCATTCCGATCAAAGAAATATCTCCTATCCTCTACCTCTTCTATGCTTAGAACCTTGCTCCTCCCCTTGTACAACCACTCCCTTCCTCAGATGCCCTCACAGTCTCGTCGAAACCTACACCCATATACCCCTTATCTTTCCATTCATTGCCCCCCTTCGATCATCATTGTCACATCCTACGCACACCATATTATTACTACTCAAGGTGCATCTTTAGTATGCCCTTTTCAAAAACAAGCAACTTGATTGACAATTGTAGAGACAGCAAGAAACTACCTCGTGGTTCGTTGAAAAATTCTTGTTTTGCTTTGCTGTAGGAATTGTTGGTATCAATCATGAACTTAGTTATGTATCCTTCCATAATATTGTTCAACTAGACTTTAACAGATCATGATGCCTTATTGTTAGTTTCATGGAGGTATTGAATCAGCTCGGGGGTCTAGGACGTCAACTCTCCTCCCTGGAAGTTGAACTTATTACAGGTGAATCGTGCCAGCTACTCGTAGAGTATGATAGGAAACTCATAGAAAAACACTTCATGAGGACCGTCGAAAATGTACCTTGTCAACCATGCGTTTGTCGTCAACTTTGAATTATGATTCTTGGCTTCAGCAAAATATTGCAGTCTTAGGTCAAACCCATCTTGGATATCTAGTTTTGTCAGATGCCACAGCATATCCTCCTCTTCAGTCACAATGAGGTCCCACCATTAGAACCATTTATTGGTGAATACCCACTAAAAAAACCTCATTAACAGGGGTTCTCACTCTGTCCATTCCCAACCATCACGGTATCCCTGAGCACCAGCCCAAACAGGTTTTACCCTACCCAACAACACCCATAGAGTGGATGAAGTCTTGCCCGAGATGTTCAAGGGAGGGTTGTTGGAACCATGTTTCCAACAGTAAGGAGGAGGATCGAGGAATTGGAGATTTATCAGCATAACTATAAGATATAGAAGAACCATTTATCAGATATCATAGTATTCATCACAGATATATATTTTCTATCATAGATCTAAAAGTATGCATCATTTGACTATTCATCGCAGCAGTATAGCATTCAATCATAGATCTAACAAATCAATAGTATGACATTCATCATTCATAAAATGGGATCATGGTAGCATATAAAGACAAAAAAAATACATCGCATCATATGCAAGGCGAATAGGGACAATCATTGATTGAGATCAATATCCATCATATCATATTACTTTCATTATAACAAATCCAAAACAATAGTCTTCTTTCTCCACATCAAGAGAAAGATCAATCCACAGAATTGCTCACAAATCACCAAAAGACTCAGTCTCGTCTCATACATATCTCACGATCATTATATATAAATTGCAATTCTAATCTATATATAGGCTTGCACCTTTACATTCAATGGTCCAATTCTAACTAACTTGTAACTGATTTAACCACTAATGACCTATATCCACAAAATATGGTCAATCGATACAAAAACATGCATAAAATATTCAAAAGAGATTTATTTTTTACCGGTCGTACTCCCTTTGAATTGTGCGGTGTTGCGTGAGCTTGTGCAACCTCCATGGTGTTGCGTAACTCACTTACCCAAACCCCTACCAACAGGCCCCCAACACAGTCTTGTGACTTGTCCTCAAGCCATGTTAGCTTCCCATGGTGTCTTCCGTGATCCTGAAGAGCAAAAACCATCACATATGCATCAGTGTGTGACTGTTTCTAGATTTTCCAACTTATAATTTAGCTGTAACTGATTCCTTCAACGTCAACTACAACGGATTTAAGGAAACTTATAGACTTATGCAACTAGCAATGCCATCATGCTCTAGTTGCTCTAAATACTATATCCTTCTCCATTTGTTGTTATCTTTCAAAAAATTGTTTGTCGACCTATTCTGGAGCCCTGCATTCAACCACTTGGTCCTTCCTTGCAGTCATGCACAACCCTCATCTACGCACTTGGTCCTTCCTTGAATTCACACTCAACTTGGTCCTTTCGAGCTCATCCGATGCTTCCTGAAGGACCCGGTTCCCTATTCCTGCAGACTTAATCAAATGCAACAGTAATTCGGGTCCCCTCCAGATTCCTTATGAGCATCTAAGTTAGTAACTTAGACCGACTGGGAGAAACATAGCCAAGGATGAATTCACTATAGACTTTTATCTCTACCAAAATAACCCACATACTCACAACTTGTTCATCAATTTCTGTTGAGACATCATTCTCACTCATAGGTTTCCTCGTATCCAGGGAGGTTTGCATTGCCCCTTTTGAATACTATTTCCTTACACAGTGGAGCTTCCTTTAACAACCCAACCCAAATCTTCTGCAACTTCGCTCAGTGTAGCACTTCCTAATGCAGTTCATACAGCTACTGGTTCTTAGCTTATAACACCAACTTCGACTGAGATTCCATCATGACTCTCTTGGGTGCATCATTATGACTGGATCCTTCATGCGTGTGATAAGTACACCATTGGTTGCTAAGTATGCTGCCAATTCTTCCATCCTGCCTTTCATATTTTCTATCATTAACTCACCATGTCAACCCTATTGTCGATTTTTCCATCATGCCTTTCGGATCTGCTATCATTAAGTGATGATGTCATCCACACTGTCGTTTCCGTCTTTGACAATTGTTATTGAGTATTGATGTGATATCTGCTCATCGTCAAAAAGTCTCCCGTACACTATGAGCTACTATGTCTATCACGGGTAACCCCCTCCCTTTTTCATGTTGTGGCCCTATCGTCTTAGCGTGGCCTCCCATGGATGCACCATCTTTACCTATCGTACATCCTTGGCCTAGCGGACCACCTTGTTGCAGCCCTCTTTCCTCATCGCAACCTCTTATTGACACGTAACCTTTTTTTTTCCACACCCCCTTGCTCCAACAGAACACCTTGTTGCAGCCCTCTTCTCTCAGCACATCCTCCTGCTGGCGCGCAACCTTTTGTCTATCACACCCCCTTGTCCTAGAAGGAATAGTTTTCTATGGCCAACTAGCTATTCTCTATTGATTCTCCTACCCTTTGACCTAATATGGCCTTTCCCCTCATGGGCCCACTATACCTCTTGCTACCTATCTCTAGCCTTTCTCTCATTTTTTTTTTCATTGTATAGTGCTTCAAACAGTGTGCCCCTCCACCTCTGTCTTATAGGGCTTCACGTGGCTACCATTCATGAGCTTCGGCAACACTACTCCATCTAAATACTACAACTAAACTGCACCTCCAGAAGTAATTGAATGAACAAGATACGGGCCTAACCATTTCATTTGTAACTTACCTAGATGCTTTATGAACTTGATTTCGTATAACAACACCAAATATCCTTGAGAAAAATGTTTGGTTTTAATGTGGCGATCATTCCACACCTTTTGTCGATCCTTCTAGACATGTTGCTGGAAGCCTGTGATGAAGCGATTCTCTTCTAGTTGAAGTAGCTGCATTGCTCGCTCCTCAAGTGCCTCTTCATCACCTATACCGGTTGTTGTGGTGATGCATAGACTAGGAACAATGTACTCCATAGGAATAACCACCTATTTCCCATATACCAGTTTGAACAGCGTTTGTCCTATGAGCCTCTTGCAAGTGGTGTGGTACGCCCACAGTACCGCAAGGATCTTTAAATCCCAGTCATCCCATTTGGTATTACATACCCTCGTCATTGAGGTTTCCAATATTTTGTTGAACGCCTCTACAAGTCCATTTTCCTGTGGATGATATGGGGTTCTTTTCTTGTGCTACACTTGCAACTCCTCTGTCAGTTCTTTTACTGTGCGGTTTATAAAGTGGCTACCCTACTCGCTCATCAATATTCTAGGGCACCCAAACTATGTCACATTGTTTGTAAAGATGAACTTTGCTTCTATCACATCAGTGCAATCCACAACTAGTGCGGCCTTCGCCCACCTAGTCAGATAGTCAGTTGCTTTGATGATATAGCATGCACTAGTTTTCTTCCCTGGTGGGTTGATTGGACCCACAAAGTCCATGGCACATTTATCAAAAGGTTGTAAAGTTACCTATGGTAAAAGTGACATCTCATCTTGCCGCGATGGTTTCCTAACACATTGACAGACATCGCAGCTCCACGCATAGTCTGTAGCATCATTATGCAATGTAGGACACCGTAGCCCAGAGCACAGTACCTTTTGCACGATAGTCCTTCCGCCAAAATGTCCACCTGCAACTCCTGCATGTGCTTCTTCCATAATTTTCCCTTATTCATGAGGTAGAACGCACCATCGCAGGATGTCATCAGGTCCAAGCTTGTATAATTGTCCCGTGATCAGCTAGAAATCCAAAGCCTTCCCTACCAACTATTTCTTTTTAATGGTCGCCATCTCCTTTGGCGCAACTCCGGTTGCCAGGAACTGAATTATCGATGCATAATGGTCATCTGCGATATCAACTTGAAACAACTATGCATCCAAAAATCCATCATCAATATTGGTAGGCTCTTCACCTGTCTCAATGCGGGACAGATTGATCAGGACTAGTATTCAGGCATCCTGGTTTCACAATTATGTCGAAATCAAATTCCTGAAAGAGAAGTATCTAGCAGTAGAAATTCCCCCCCAACATAGGCTTATTGATAAAATACTTCAAATTCGAATGGTCAGTGAACATTTTGAAGTGACCGCCCAAGAGATAATGCCTGAATTTCTATAGTGCATATAACATTGCCAACCCCTCTCTTTCTGTGGGTGTGTAATTTTTCTCCACAAAGGATAACTTTCTGCTAGCAAAGGCGATTAGATGATCTATATCTCCTTCTCTTGGTTGTGTGAGAACCACTACGAGCACAACAGAGGAGGCATCAACATGGACATGAAACTCCTTGGTCCAATCATGGAACACAAGTATAGGTGTTGAAGCTATCTTGGCCTTCAATGCATCGAAGTGACTTTAACATTCCTGGCTCCATATGAATGCGAGATCCTTCTTTAATAGTTTCTCCATGGGAATGATAATTGCAGCATAATCATGGATAAACTTCCGATAGTACCTGTTACCACCTAAGTTGTACTTAGTGGTTTTTTATCAAGTGATCCTGGTGAACCGGACAAGGATAACTTGTTTGGACTTCAGAAGACCTCATTAGTGGAAATTTGGGGTCTAAAATGGGCCTTATAAGAAAACACACCAACAATAAATTTTGTGAGTTGGAATTCAAGAACCAATAGATTTTCTATAAAATGAGTCAACCATAATGGTTGAATTGACATATTTGTCATAAAAGAAAACTACTTTTTTTGTTCGTATTTTTGACATATTTCACTATTTTTTTACTCAAATTTCAAGCGGGAGAGCTCATTGGATGCAAAATCTAATTCTGCATCCAAAGAGTACCCACACTACATACTTTTTATAGACCTTGCTACCCCAAAAACAAGAAATACCTAAAAAAACATGACGATGATCTCATCATCACATTTTTTTTCAAGTATTTCTTGTTTTGGGGGCAGCAAGGTCAAGTATGCATTGTGGGTACTCGTTGGATGCAGAATTAAATTCCGCATCCAATGAGCTCTCCCGCTCAGAATTTGAGTAAACACATAGGGCGATATGTTGAAAATACGAACACAAAAAGTAGTTTTTTCATTCTTCCTCCAAAATTAATAACTATTATTTTATTATTTTCCTTAGGAAGCCCATTTTAGAGCTCAAATTTCCTCTAATGTTAATCTTGCTTCTGGGAAGCTTTGTTGTACTATATCACATGTTCATACCCCATGGGGGAATTGTAATAAATTTTCTAACATGATAGTGTCTGTAAAATACTCGATCTCTTAGACTTTATTTGTCAATCCGATCAGCCCAGGGTGTTTTTTCCCTTGGTTATTATTGGTTGTTGAATAAACGACTGATAATTTCTGATTTTTTCACTCCATACCTCCAAAGTTGGGGTGGTCGGTTTGGCATTTAGGCCTATTGAGGTTATTAGAGTCTATGTGTCAATGTATAAACATTCTAGGCATTATGGTCAAGTCATATGAACATGTCTAAGTCCCCTTAGGTTTTTTCAACTTTTTTAAATTTTTAATTTTTTCAGTGTTTTTTATTAAAATTTAATTTTTCCAAAACTTAGGCTATTTTTTAATAGTTTAATTGAAAATTTTGGTTTTGTAATAAAAGTGGGCCAAATAATCAGTTCCAGTCATGTAGGTGCTCATTTTCAAGCTAAGAGCACCATGTAAACCCATGGACCCACTTTTTTCATGTTTTGAGTGATTTTCCATCACTCAGGTCAGAAATCCCCAAAAATCAATTATTGATTATTTTAATTAATAAATTGATGAATAATGGAGCAAATCCAAAATCCTAGACTAGTGGATTCTCAGTCGATTTGATTGAAATCGGTCAGACATGAACCCGATTGACTACATCTGACAAATCCTTGACTAAAGGAGGTGATATGGACAGATCCAGAGTTGATATTCAACATCATTTATGGGGAATTGCACCCTCTCTCTCTCTCCTCCACACGTGTGGGATCTCCTAGAAGATCTGTGGATTGATGTGTCCATTTGTGGGATGATGTGTCAGCTCAATCAGCCCCCCAATTGACAGCTACACTCAGTTTGGCTTCAGATAAGCATTGATTGACTCTCCCTCAATTGCAGTGGTCTGTTTCCTTGCATTTTGCGCCCCCCCCTGGGTTGGATCTCCTATTTTTTGTATAAATAAAGCATAGGCTACCTCTTCCAAGCTAGTTAGAGTTGGATTGAGGAGTTGTTGCCATTGTAATATTCCTATATTCTTGTTGTGAATAAAGAATATTTGGAGGCTATACCGTGTAGTGCATGTGTTTGTGTGGATTCCCAACGTCATGCTGCTAATGTGGTAACTGTAATTTCTTTCCAATTTCTGTGATGCTTTTGTTTTCTGGCTTCAAGGATTCGGTTGAATCAAGTAAGGGTGTAAAATAAGAAGGTTATATTGCTTTCCCTTGTTTATCCATATTATGTATGGTCAATAATTTCAGTTATATGCTTAAATAAGATTATTTTTGCATGATCTTTAATTTTTGTTGCTTTATACATCTATATCCAGATCTCACGAGGTGTTTTGCAGGTTCCCAATTGGAAGAAGGTGTGGATCAATATTGATGACATTCCTTGTGCAATAAGCTCAATACTCTGTCCCTCAGCACTCAACAAAAGGGCCTCCTTTCAGCTTGTTCCATTCAAGCAACAAGCCGACCTTCTCTCCTCTTCTTCTCCTTTCTTTAAAAATTCAATTTTCTTACCTGGTTACTATGTTCAAAAGATTTGTTATCATTTGGATCTGTTATATCAAAGTAAAATTTACATAGATCTGCTATTTCAAAGCTCATAGTCTAGATCTCAATTCTCAAAAGCATTATTAAGCATTCTAGATCTAGCATAAGGAAATCGTCCGTTTTGCACGGCAAGTTAAAGAAAATCAGTAGGTTGCATGCTCTAGATTTCCTTTCAAATTTTAAAAAGATTAAATCCAAAAATCAGTGCATATTTCATTGAATGCACAAACAGACATCCAATACCCCAAGGAAAGCTTGCTTTCCTTGGTTCCTTTTTCACCTGTTTAGTTAGTTTTAACTTAATCTTTTTTGAGTTAAGGTAGGATGATCCAAAGGTACTCTTAAAGTGATTTTGGGCATACATTATTATAACATGCTTTTTTTTATTTTTAGCAGATGTAATAGAAAATAAAATAATCTTCTGTTCGAAAGTGGCCTCGGGAGCATTCAAATCCCCCCAGGGGTCTCCCCTTTCACTAAAATTCAAAAATTTTGGAAAGTTGTAAGATCTTGGTTTCATCCTGTATAAGGACAAAGAGGTTTTTGATATTTCAAGTTTTCTGATATTGTAACCAATAATAATAAAATAAAATCTTTTGAGTAGGCTCTTTCGAGCCCGCTCCCCATCCCCCCAGGGGGATCTGTGTCTGTTTCACTTTTGTGCTTTTTTCCCTTTTTTTCTGCTCTAATTTAGTACTGACATGCAGGATTGTATACATTGATATAATTTTACATTATTCCATATTTTAATTTCAAAATTAATCATACTACTTACCCCACGACTTCCCGATTGACCCGCAAGGGGAAAGAGATGCATGGTAGGACTAATAAAAAAACTAGCATTGTGTATCTTTGATTCCTTTTTCATAAATTGTTTCGTTAGCCATAATAAAATTAACCCCTCCTTGATTCCCCGATTGAGATCCACTTGGATCGAAAGAGGTTCCTGGATGGTTTTCTTTTTAACAAGAACACCTATCTTGAAATTAACTAAAAATAATGAAGACTCCGGTGTGTATGATCTGTACTTGGCTGAAGTTCATCTGATCATTCAAGCTACATCAAAATCACTTGAGTGACTAGAATAATTAGGATTCAATCTCCCCAAATTGACAAACCATCAGGCAAAAATCCAATTCCTCGATCAAACCATTATGGTGGAAAAATACCCAAAGGAAGTCGGTACTCCTGAAAAGTGACCTTGGGGCACTGATCTCTGTTATACCTTTGGGTGCATTATGAAAAACAACCTCAAAGACTCCATTCAGCCCACATATTCCTTGTGGGTAGCCTTGACAGTTTAGATTTGGACATACTTCAAGTACCCCCTGGGTATATCTAGAGTCCCCTCGCCTAAGTTAAATTACTCATCTTCACATTAATTTAAAATTAACCAAGATACAATTGCACAACATTTATTTCAGCACTTGCAAGAACTCTTAAAATATTTTCGACTCCATTTTTGGCACTGCTCAACTGTTTATTTCTTTCAATCTATATGCGATTGTGTGTCATTTCGTGCTTACTTGTGATTATCTTATTTGGTTATTTGTTGTTTACAATTGTTAATTCAAAAATCCCAAAAAATATACTCTTCAATACCAGCATCATACTAAATAATTTTTCCTTAGTGACTTAATAAGGTCTACCCCCCTTGGCTTCGTTAGGAGTTGGGCCTAAACGGAGGAGTCAAGAACAAGGTGACAACCTTGACTCGAGACTTGCCCCAAAGGACACGCCGAGTGGCTTGAATATTTCTACCACATGAACAAGGTGTGTGAAAGGCAGCAACAATTTTTGGCGTTGTTGCCGGGGATAAATATTTTTATTCCCAAGTACGACTTAGCTTAACTTTTTTCTAAACAACTAAAAAGATAAAAACTTTTGATTGATCTAGTTTTTAAAGAACATAAAATTTAAAACTCAATCCATTTGGCGACTCCACTGTCTAACATCCCTTCAATAATTTCTACCCAAAGAAACCACCGACAATTATTCAATCCTCTCCCTGATCCCGAAAATTTTATTAGGGAAAGATTGAATAGGAAAACTTCCCATAGAAA